>CAHIKZ030003576.1:2482500-2640000 GCA_903632075.3 Acanthosepion pharaonis | reverse complement strand
TTTCAAATGAAATTTTTTTTTTTTTTTTTTTTTTTTTAGATTTTCGGTAAACAGCTGTTTATCACCTCTACTATTCACATATTGAAAAACTGATTTATGACTTAAAAACAAGATTGCATCTTTTGATAGTGTAATTTACTAATTGGCAACCTGAACGAAAAGCCGAGATTATGGAAATTAAGCTCTTCTGAAGAAATAATCTCCTAAATTTGATTCATTAGCTTTCTCGTTTTTGATGCATTCATTCATTTACCTAAATATTCTAATATCTGAAACAGATTTGTTGCTTTGCTAAAAGCAAGAATAAACTTTAGTAGTACTGACTCCATGAATTATGTACTGCCTCTAACCAAGCTCACTAATATTCTTTTAATGTTCTTATTATTGATGTACATTTGAAACGCTTACTATAGTGGAATAGTTAGGGTTATAATTTTGCAGGCTACATATCAAAATGGTTCAACAATTATTATATATCTCACAAACTTTCAGCCATTTGTTAACATCTAACATAAAAATTAATCAATTTTTATATTCCTTACCGAAGCTAAAAAAAATTTATTATGGACAGAATTTATATATTCCATACTTATTGCTTCTCTAATTGAATGAAGTAGTTTTTTTTCAATGTTTTAAGATCAGTCTTGTATAAATTTTACAACTAGTTTATCCTCAAGCATTTAATTTCCTTTATTTTTGCTTGTTGGTATTTAAATTACATTCAAGTTTAATAAAAGACTGAATTTATTATTCTAAATAAAGTGTAAACACATCGAAACCTCCACATTTTTTAATGAGAAATTAATCAAATGCACCATCTTTCAACAATATTTTACTATTTTCTAAGTCTTATCCTAATCAACTTCATTTGTTCAAGGCTTTGACATTCAATTCCCATCAATTATGCAAATAATATAAATTTCCTAAGGGAAACATTTTCACACTATTTTTGTATATTAAAATCCTCATGAATTATGCAATTAGATTGTATTGACTTTTTCTTTAAGCATGTATAGACTTGTAATCAAAACTTAATTTCTCAGTTTGATCATTTCTATTTTTTTATGTTGGTAGTAGTTCATGACGCTTTAGTTTTGATTGTTCATTGCTTGTCACATTTAATGTTTTAATAAAGAAATAGAATAACATTTAAAATTTTATGAGATCTTATAAAATCTTTCCATGTACCTCACCATCAAGAAAAAAATGATGACTTTAATAAATAGTGAATTTTTTTTTTTTTTTATGTTCCAAGTATAGTGACTGTTTTTGCTGAAAATATTAACCCTACTACTTCTTGTTTATTATATACTAGTGTACCTGTGCCATCAAAAATGGTGGCAATTGTGAGTTTTAATATTGAGATGCGATGAAACAATGTATTTAGATTTGAGAAAATGGGTCCAGAATCTGTAGCTAAAATACAGGTCAATGAACTGTTCAGTTAATCCACTTCCTTAATACAGCATTCCTTAAAAAGATTTTTTGTTATATTACATTTATTACATAAACATAAGAATTACATGTATTTCATTATATTAAATAATAAATTTGCAGAAGTCACTGGAGTGTTAACGCAATTAGTTCCCTTATTACTACACTTGTCATAACTTGTTTTTTTAAAAAAAAATTGCCTTGGTTGTCTATTTTTGATATCAAGCTGCAAAAATGGAGAGAAAAAAACTGCTTCAATCCATATGCTGCAGATCTTAATCATTTCAGAACTTACAACTTAAACAGAAGCTACTGATGAACTGTTTAGTCAAGTAATTCCTTTATCACTGTTTCTTGGCACCTTGAGGTGGTTAGAAAGCTTGTCTTGCTAGATCAATTATGACTAGTGAGTTTGATCCTTACTGGGTGCCCCATACTTTTGGCCTTGTGCCACATCTAAGCTGTGCTTAGAATATCACTATCACTGTTTCTTGTGAAGGTTTTGTTTAGTTAATTTCCTTCAGAATCCCTCATTCTAGACTATTATTTTTATTATTATTATTTTTTCAAGCATTTCTTGAGATGCATTCAGATACCTTTTGTCTACTAAGTGATTGCCTTGCTTCACTTTGGTCTTGAGATAGGTTTTGTCATCACTATTTTTGTCTTTCAGTTGATAATTTTTTTTTTTTTTTCTTTTGAGAGGTGTTTCCATTTCCAATCAGTTATATTAAGCACATAAAATTTTTAACTTGATATTGAGCAAAAAGCAATTCATATAATGTCAATAACAATCAATGAATCCTTGATATCATTAACTGTCTCTAACAATATAAATTTTTCTCCGATTAGATTTAGCTTATATTTACACTGTGCACAAGTCTAGACTGCTGAAAAAGTTCAATTTAAAATTAATATTGATAAATATTTTTGGTTAAAAGAAATTCTACCATTGCTAGTAGTATTAATTTTGCCCTATGTAATCACTTAAGATGTGATATGAAAGACATGAATACTGTACCCATGACGTCAAACCTGAAGGATGTTATTAAACCTCTCTTCTAATGTACTCCTCTATGATAAAATAGGTACTATAGATCTGATAAGTAAACTGTGTTGCTTGGGAACTAATTTTGTCTAAATAAAGATAAATATTTTATTTCTATAGATTATTAAAATGGCTAAGGCAAGTAACCACTTATAAATTTAATACCTTGTTGATTTTCCTCCCTTTCCACTATACAGGATGACATGAAAAATAAATAAATAATGGTAATTATTATAGTGTTGATAATTATAAATTTATTATTTCTGATAATAAAATTCTTAGACTGTTTTATATTATAAAAGTAAATTGAAGTCGTTATACTATAGATTGATACCTTCAACTCTCAACTAAAAAATTCTGGTAACCATGGCTTGTCTTCAGTGAGATTCTTTCCAGCAGCGAAAACAGCAGCACCAACGGAGGAGGGAACATCCTCAATGACCACGGATGGGGTCTGGAAGGAGGTGAAGAGTCGAAAATCAACAAATGTTCCATCTCCTTCACAAAAAGATGTACCTCAGCCAAAGAGGCAATCAACACCGCATGAGCGGCTAGAAAAGCAGCCACACCAAAAACAACAACAGCAGCAGACAAACACACCGATGGAGAACAAAATGCCTCCACTCTGTGCAGCATCATTAAAAAGAAGCCATAAGAGGAAGATGAATCACAGCAAAGGCACACAGGTCACTCTGTTTCCGGCTTTGCCAAAAGAAGCCAGTATCTCACGCAAAGCCAGGAGCCTCCCTACTTCCCCTTCCCATGCTCCATCCCCCTCACCCTCCACTTCTTCTCTCAGTTCAGTATCCACACCCCTTCACATGTCCACTTCTCCTCCCCACCCCTCAAGGAAGAAAAAATGTTCCCAGGCCCAGAAGCCATATGTAAGGTAGACAAGAAGTCAAAAGGTGCCTATCAAAACAAAAAAGGGCCCTCTTAGGACTTCTAATGAAAATGGACATGGTAGAGGGCAAATCAGTGGAGGACCCTCGGAATTTTCCCTACGCCCCGGGAGTAATCACCTGTGTGAGGGACACGGGGGCTTACTTAAAAGTATGGAGCCATCTAGCTGAGGCAAAGGAAGCATACCTAAACATTAGGGTGTTTGAGTTGGACAATTCCGGTTTGAAGAAACTTAGGCATTTTTGTGCTGGGAGGGGCCCTGTTTTGCTCCATCCCTCCTTATGTAGGGCTGTTAAATTAATGTACCCTACAGACATCAGTGGTATTGTCCTCGATGGTCAGATGACAACGGAGTTAGAAACAGGGAGCCTAGGACAATCTGTGGGGGGTCCTTACCAACACAGATTTCCACCTGGTATGTGAGTAGGTTAATTCTTACTCTTCTACTTTCAGGCTTAAGACGTCAATCAAGTTAGCCAGCCTGAATGCGAAGGGCTTGAGGGATTGGGGTAAGGCGGCCCGCCTACCCTGGGATCTCCTGTCTTTCGGCGTGGATGTCGCCGCGATCCAAGAGACCCACTTTGTTTGCAACATTGATGTGTGTGTGTGTGTGTGTGCTGGATAACGACTTTGTCATTTATTCAGCATATGGGGAACGACAGGCCAGGAGTTTCTTTGCTGGTTAGACGTACCCTGGATGTGAAGGTGGACCTTGTGCATACCAATGCCGAAGGCCAGTTGATCGTTGCCGATATTGCTGTGAAAAGTGGTTCGTTCCAAGTCATTATAGTTTATGTGCCCAACAACCAGGAGGAGTGGGTCTCATTTTTTTTCGCCATTTGGGGCCGTTCCTGGTGGATTCAATGTGCCTAATGTTAATAGGGGACTGGAATGTCATTCTGGACCCCAAGTTAGGCAGGGGACGGGGAGCTAGTGGGAGGAGGGGGCAATCATAGCCTGGTTGATCTGATCAACGATTTTGGTCTTGTTAATAGATACCAGGTCGATCACCCAAGGGGAGAAAATGTGAACATGGGCTCTTAATTGTCCTTTTACCTGGGTAGTTAGCTACCTGGATAGAATGTTATTTAGAGGAGCTGATGTAGACTTGTTAGATTGTTCCACTTTCAACTGGGTAGGCTATTTGGATCACAATCTTGTTTGTACCTGGATGGCTTTAGATCGTAGGCCTAGAAAGGCTGGCTACTGGAAGTTCAATCTGTCCTTACTGGACAGGTGGGACTTCCAGGATCAGCTAACTAGCTTAGTGCAGTGGGAGCTAGTGGTGGTGGTTATCGGGAATAAGTGGTGAGAGAGACTTAAGGATAGGATTAGGTCCTTCTCTGATTTCAGCAAAGACACTTATGGTTAGTTTTTTCGGGGGGTGGGGAGGGGTGATAGCCATAGCTAGGGAGGCCCTGGAGCATTTGAGTAGCAAGTGCTACATGAGCCAGATAATTAGACATAGGTTAAGCAAGATGTCTTCCAATTTGCGCAAGGAAGAGATCTGTTGAGGTTCTGATCGTTACATTCGTGAAGTCAATTCCCTGGAGGGTCCACTGACGACATGTGTGAGGCGTTTTGGCAGCATTTCAAGAGTCAGTTTACCAAGGAGCCCGGTCTTCATTATGAGGAGTTTCGCAGCTATTTGGCCAACTTTCCTCGACTTTTGCAGACTGAAGTGGCTAGCTGTGAGGGAGAGATCACGGAGGGCAAAGTCTATGTGGCATTGAAGAAGGTCGGCGGAGGCAAGTCACTCAGTCTGGATGGTTTGCCCTATGAATTGTACTTGCGGCTGTCGCACGTCTTTGTCCCAATTTTGACAGTGGTGTCCAACAACTGGTTCCAGCAGGGCTCCATCCCCAACCAGATTTCCAGGAGTGTGATAACACTGTTGAAAAAGGGCAAGGGTGTTGGGTGGTATTTAGATGATTATAGGCCCATAACTCTGCTAAACACAGAGTTAAAGACTTTGGCCAAGATCCTGCAGGAGTGTTTGCAGTCAGTTGCTGAGTCTCTGTTGGGTCCTGTTGTGCTATGAGGGGCCAAACACTTCAGAGCAATCTGATCTGCATGATTATAGAGGGTGTAAAAGGCAACAATGAGGCTGCGCTGATCAATTTAGATCAGTCCAAGGCATTTGATAGGGTTGACCATTGCTACCTTAGGGCTGTCCTGCAGGCCACCGGATTCGAACCTGACTTCTGCTGGAAAGCCTCCTGGATCGCTCCCCCAGTTCTGCGTTACAGGTGAACGGGAAGCTGTCGGGCACTTTTGCACTGTCTAGGTCGGTTCATCAGGGTTGTCCACTGTCGCTCCTACTCTAGGCTTTGGCGTTGGAGCCTCTCCTTCACCAGCTAAGGGACAGGGCATGCAGTCCGGCCCTACATGGAATCACCGTTCCTGGAGGGGCTTGAGCCAGGATTTCCACATACACCGATGACATCTGTTTTTGTGTCGCCCCGCAGCGACATTAAGGTAGTACTGAAGGTGCTTGATCGGTATGAAAAGGTGTCGGGCCAAAATTAACTGCGACAAATCGTCAGGCTTGCAGTTATGTGCCTGAAAGGGGGTTGATCTTCGGGGCCCTTCGGTTGGACGAACAGTCCTGTCTGCATTCTTGGAGTGTGGTTTGGACCCGACCTCCAGCTGGAGAAAAATTGGTCTGAAGTATGAGCAAAGGTCAACATGGCCGGTCAGACTTGGCATCGATGGAGGTTGTCCATGAAGGGCAGGATGGAGGCGTGTACCACTTACGTTTTCCCGATTGTCCTTTATAGATTGTCCGTACTTCCTCTCTGTAAAGACCATAGAAAGCCACTAGAGTGCTTGCTATCCTCCATTTTATGGAGTGGACGCAAACATCAGGTAAACAGTCTGTGCACAACATCTGTGTCATGGAGGGCTGGGAATGCCACACTTGGTGAGTCACAAACTCGTCTCAAGGTTGGCTTTCCTACGCCATGCATTGACCGAAGATTCGATTATGGCAGGGATTGTTAGGGATGTGTTCCCTTTCTTTAGTATCAGTCCCCCATCTCGCGGGTTGAGCACCATTGTAAACCCCGGGTTCAATTGAATTTCCTTCAAGTGTTGGTTGGCCTTGTTAGCTGTTCCTTGGTCCAGTGACTTTTCTCAGCCTAGGAAGGTCTTCTGTCATCATTTAGTGGAGGGGGCCGCGAAGGATCCTCTATGTGAGTGGCTCGACTTGTCTGAGGAGTTTTGCTCTTTCTGGTCTTGGGCACCAGCGGCGGATTATCTCGGTAACCTTGAGTTTTCACTTACCTGGCGATTGGCTTGGAATCAGCTGCCTCTCAATGACAAGGTCTTCATATGGGGCTTGGCGGATTTGCCAGACTGTGAACGGTGTGGCCTTGGTTTAGAAGAAACGGCATCACATGCCTTCTACCATTGTAGTGAGTACATGTGTGACAATGTGTCGCCCCCTGTATTCTGGGGTGAAACGAGTGGTGTTTCTGACGCTACTGGCTACAGCCCGAATGGTGACTTGGATGACACGACAGGAGAAAGTCTTGCAAGGCAACCGTCTTTCTCATCAGGATCTGATCTGATTCTTTGAACATCAGCTCAAGATGAAGATCAGAACTGATAGAAAACGCTTTCATTTGACAGTCTTCAGTGAAAGGTAGGTGACTGAGGTGAGCATGGTTAGTTTGAACAGGGCTATCCTTGATTTTTCTCTTTTAGGTCAACCAGCGTCGCGAGCCTTGTGTACCTAGTTAATGTGAGTAAGTGTTGTTCCTGGCCTGTCCCCAGCTGCATCTTTAGTTATGATCCAGGTTGAGATTCCCAACCTCCCCAGTTTGTTTTGGCCCCTTTTATCTCGACTGGGTCAGATTTTTATTTTCCCATGTCTGTATAATTTTTTTATCCTTTTCCCACTCCCTTAGTGAGAGCCTCTTGATTTTGTCCAATAGGCAGAATACAGCAGCCTCTCCTTTTTGAGGGTTGGCCGGCCCTACTAGCATCAACTATGTTTAGTTTACTTTGTGTTGATTTTTATTTTATTATTGGGTTCATCTCCCTCCCCTCTCATTCTTCATTAAATTTTTATGTATAATACTTAATTATCCATAAATTTTTATGGCAAGGGGTGTGTTTTGTAGGTCCCCCTTGAGAGGATGCGGTATTGTGGTGGATAGAGGATTGAGTGGTGACTGATGAGTTTTTATGTGAATATGAAAATTGTAATGAGTGAGTGAGTTGTGAATCTGATTAGCCAGGTGTAGGATAGTTAGTTTTGACTAGCCTCAACCCCTCCCCTTTTTAGGCCATGTGCCACAATTGTATATTGTAAACAATAAATACACCAAAAAGACACAAGAAGGCAGCTTTGACTTGGTTTCTTTCTAGTATGTCGTGTTATGTTTATTTTACTTCAGCCCAAGTCTACCAGGCTAAACAACTGTTAATTTTTTAGTTTATTTTGCTGAAAGTTTCAATTTCTTAGTTTTTCTTTGTATTTGTGCATACTTGTTTTTATTTGTTTACTTTTTCTTTCTTTAACCTTTTGTTGTTCTCATTTTTATTTGTTTTTATTTTCCTTTTTCGTATTATTTTAATCGTTGCTTATTTCGTGTTTATTAACTTTTATTTTCCACATTCTAGTTTTTCTTTCTTTTTGTCTTTCGTTTGAATTTTTCTTGTTTTTTTTTTTTAAGAACAAGCCAGTTAAGGCGGTCTTGGATGTATCGACGGTGCCAACACAAAATAAGTCACTGGGGGGTGGAAATGGCCTGGTCAGAAAATGATAAGGATTCAAAAAAGGATTCATCTTCCTATGATGAGTTAAGATCGAAATATGAGAAATATGTCCAGGGTAATGAATTTCTCATTCCAGAGGCCCTGGAAGCAGTGAATATAAAGATAATTTCCCTGTTGACCTCCGACATGAAAAGTCAGAAACTCATTGGGATCAGCAGGGAAACAATTGAAGAAGACTTGAAAAGCCTTAGTATTGCCCCAAAGGTGTTGGTGAGAAAATCTAATGCAATGTGGGAGATTTTACTAGGAAGTGGACAGGAAGCAAAAAGGCTTGCTTCCCAGCAAGCCTTTTTGCTAAGGCTCCAAACTGAATACATGGGCACTAGACAGACTGATTACTGTGCACAGAGTGCCCGTGGATATTAATGAGGATCGGATGGGAGCATTCTTTTCCAAATATGGACCAATGTATTGCAACTGGAGATATGGTGTTGCAGTTAACTGCAAATAGACAGGCTTTCAACGAAATACCCAATGTTCTAATGTGTTGCGACAGACGGATGTTGGTAGTTGTAGAGGGGCACAGACTATATTGTTGGTTGTGTGGGACTTTGGGACATATGGCAAAGGCATGTCCCATCAAAAACCCTCAGCCTTCAGCCCCACCTGCGACATTGGTAACAATTCCAGCAGCAACAATGACAGTTCCTGAAGTAGCAAAGGAGAAGGCTTTTCTTTGGTAGTGCTCGAGCTAGGGTTTCTGCATACACAGATGACGTATCCATCTTTGTATCATGCCGCAGTGACATTAATGTGATGCAGAAGGTGCTTGAATGGTATGAGAAGGTGACGGGGTCCAAGGTTAACCGCAACAAGTCTTCTGGCTTGCATTTAAGTGCCTAGAAGGGGTTCACGCTTCCAGGGCCCTTCGGCTGGACTGATGGACCCATCTGCATCCTTGGGGTGTGGTTCGGGCCCAGACTCTGGCTGAAGAAGAATTGGTCGGAAGTACAGGCAAAGGTCGGAGCGTCGGTTCAGACTTGGCTTCAAAGGGAGTTGTCCTTAAAGGGTAGGGCTGAGGCATGTGCTACTTACGTCTTACCCCCTCAAACTTTACTGCTTGGCTGTACTTCCTCTTTACAGGAAATGTATGAAGGCAATTGAGTGATTGTTGATCACCCTCTTTTGGGGTGGTTGCAAGCATAGGGTCTGTAAAGAAGCCTGTTAACAGTCCGTCATGAGGGGCTGGGATTGCCACGCCTCAAGGTTGGCTTTCCTATGCTGAGTTTTGACAGAGGACTCTATTTCAGCACTGAGTGTTAGGCATGCCTTCCCCATACTTACTATCACTCCCCCCATCTTGGGAGTGCCGTCACGATTGTGGAAGGTTGTCGAGTTTCTTCAGTGAGTGCTGGGCAGCCTTGAGGGTCTTTCCTTGGTCCAGTGACCTTTCTCGGCGTCGGAGACTATTGTATCATGAATTAGTGGAGGGAGTCATGCAGGATCCTTTGTGTGACCTGCTCGTCTTGTCGGCATCACAGTTGTGCTCCTTTTGGTCTTGGGCGCCAGCGACAGATTATCTCAGCAACCCTGAGTTTTTGCTTAGCTGGCGATTGATTCGGAACATGCCACCTCTCCATGATGTACTCTTCAGATGGGGCCAGGCAGATTTGCCAAATTGTCATCGGTGTGACCTTGGTTTAGAGGAAACTGTTGCATGCCTTCTACCATTGTCCTCAGGTGCACCCTTTCTGGAATTATGTCGGCGAGTTGACGGCTCGTATTGCTCCCGATCAGCTTGTGTCCATCGATCTTGCATACATGCGTGACAATGTGTCGCCCCTGTTCTCTGAGGTAAAATCAATGGTGTTTTTGTGTTCCTAGCCATGGCTAGAATGGTTGTGTGAATGTTGCGAAATGAACGTTATTTGTATCAGGATCTCATTGTTTTCTTTAAGCATCCGCTTAAGGTGAAAATCAGATCTGATCAAAAGCGTTTGATTTCGAAGTCCCCTTAGCGCAAGGCGGCGGTTTCCTGTTGACCCAGTTAAGTTAGACATTTTTTTCTGTTCCTAGTTAATGTGAATAAGTGTTGTTCCCGGCTTTTTACACCATGGTGTGTTTTTGTAGGACCCTTGTGAATTTGTGGCATGTGCAGTATGTTAGCCATGTTAGCAGGTAAGTCACTTGACTGCTACACAATAAGAGACTCAGATGACACTGCAGGAAGATGTCCATATTCTTGGTACTCTTCTCTTGTGCAGCTGTGCATTCTATTATCTAGGCCAAACACAAGGTTCCGAATATCATGACTTTAATGGCTACACCTATATTTAATGAAGAACTACTCCTAAATCAAAAAGTATACTCTCTGTAGTGTTCAGTGCCACTCAGAACACCCACTTGGTCAAACTTGAATCTACTGTATAGAGTTGAAGAAAAGTTGTATGCAATATCAATTTTGACAATATTGACTTCAGCATGGTGGACTTAGAATCACTGGTTGAAAACTGAGGGCTATCAACACACCTGTCATCATTGGTTTCTTGCTGTCCATTCATCCACAAAGTTCTCTACAATATAATTGAGCTTAAGGTGGACAGTCAGTTCACTGGAACTCTTCGGGTTTTGGATTCAGGCACAAAATTGAAAAGTACCAAGATAACATTAAATGCAAAGCCTTCTTTATGTCTTTAGGCTTCACCCAACCAATAACAAACAGCTTATCTATGTACCTCTTTCAAGTCACAGAGTAGATTGGTTGAATGTCATGCCCCTACTGACTTCTGACATCTTTCTTGTATATGAATCAGTATTGTCTTGTCCCCCCCCCCAACCCTTTTGTGAGTAACAAGGTTGTCACAGCAGAGACATTATTGACCAATATGGCTAATCTCCCTTATTTTGTTAAGTGAGTACAGGCTATCTTTGATGATATTAAGAGGATTTTTGATGTTTCTGGCTTGCTTAGACTGGAAACACATTAAATGTTCTGATTGCATAAACATCTTCCCATTCTCAAGGGACAAGTTACTTATTTGCAGTGACTATTTTCGCAAATGGTAATCTCATTATGCCAATCACATTAACCGGTAAAATACCATTCTGTCTGAAAGACAAGTTTGGTCTGTTATAGTTAAGACATCGATCATTATTGGTCATCAAGTGAGCAATCTTACTTGCCAAGTAGGCTCCATGGCAGCCCAATTCAGTTGGTGTTCATTTTTGTAGCAAAATTTTTCTTGGCTTCATTTATATTACCATATTTCAATTTAGGTCATGCAAACCAGTGCAGTTGACTCACCATAGTTAATACACGATGTGAATACATTTTTTATTAAAGTTGGCAACTAATTTTCATTTTTGGGATTATATTCATCCATGCTTGGAATATTGCTACCATATATGTTCTGATACTCTCTGCTATATAATTAGAGATCATTGATAAAATCCAAAGAATCTGCAATATCATTGGTCCTGACCTGGCATCTTGGCCTTTGGTCACATTCCAACCACCATAATGTAGCTTTCATGTGCCTTTTTTCAGTGAAAATAATGATAAAAGATGTTAACATTCCACACCACTTCAAATAAAAGGGAAAATATAGGGAAACTGCTAATATCTTTTTTTCAAATTTTAATTATAATATAAATTTTCAAATTCTGCATTACTTTGATCCAGTTAGGTGATTAAGTGAAAACTCTATTTACAAATCAAAAATTGAAACGCTCAAAAGTCATTTACACCCTATATTTTTAAAAAATTAAAAAATTTTTGTTAGTTATGTAAAATATTACATAACTTGCCCCTGTTTGAAAGTATGGTTGATGATACACGACATAATCAGAAAATAAGAATAACTATAGTAAATTTAAATTTCTAATTCCTAAAATTAGATTATCGAGAATATTTTCCAACATTTTTAAGATTATTGAATGCTTAAAAATTATATATATATAAAAAAAAAAAAGTGCTCCCCCATTATTTTCTTAAATTATGTTTTCCAGGTGTTGACAGATTTTATCATCGCTTGTTAAGTGGTCTATGAGTGATAAGCATGTAATCAATGTTACCATTTGTTTTAAAAATCTCTTTCTGTCATTTTAAACTTGAAGTAAATATTTTTTTTTCAAATCAGATTAATTATAATTTAAATCAGCTGATATCCCTCAAATAAAGTTTCATAAAAATATATTTTTTGAAAGATTTTTAAAACTAAGAATTAACTTTTTGTTTACAAATGTGTCAAAAATGGTCAATTTTGTGAATAATCAATATAATTTCTACTTGAAATACACCAGAATATTTTGCTTACTGGAAATAGTAAATTTAATCATTTAGCTTTCAATGAAAGCTAAAATGAAAGCTTCAAGAATGCCTTTTCATTCTTTAAAATTCATTTTAAACCTTAAGTATCAAATTCAGTGGTGGTGCCTACTATAAATACTTTCATGTTGTTCTAATGAACTTTCCTTTATGGTTCCTTGATTCTATGAATTTAAGTGCAGTACTAGATTGGCAGCAAGGTCTCATCGTTATACAGTTGAAATGGATAAATGTAACTGTACAATCTATGCTAACAGTTTTTCTTGCACTTATCACTTGTGAAACTTGGTTTTTTGGTTTCTTGCTTTCCAGCCAACTTTGATCTTCAAAAATTTAAATGCAATAGCAATCATTATCATCTCTTCATTTCTGTTTCTTTACTGTTCTAACTCCTTAATATTTTTCTTTTTCTTGTATCCTTTCACACTCTGGAATTCCATGCATCTTAGTGGCTTTGTTGTCTTGTTTTTGGGTGAAGTTATTAAAAAAAAAATTATTGGGCAAATAAATTTATTTCCTGGAACAGATAATTTACCAAATTAAAGTGTGTTAGTGTTTGGCTATTGTTCATTTTATTGGTAAAAGTTTCTCTAAATTCTTACATGCATGTGGATACTTTTTATAATATTGGAAAAATAAATTATAAGCTTTGGATGTGATAGACTTTTTCATAACAAATATACTAAACTTGTAATCTTTTTGTCATTTGAGATAGAAATTCACATAGTAGCTTGAAATTTCAAATAACATTTTGCAGTATGGCATAATCTAAAGACAAACCCAGATATCTTTATTCTCTTGATAATTTTTTTTTTTATTATTATTCCTTGCCAAAGTTCAACATAGTGTATATTTTAGAAGGATTGTGTATTATTTATGGGCCAAATGCTAACAGCTTAGTCAGTCTACAGATTCTTATAAGAGCCAATCCTAAACCAAACTTCATATTTGTACTCTTAAGAAAAGCTTGCAGACTTAATTTCAGCATTCATATCATATTCCTAGCACCTTTTACTTATGCCTGCAAAGATTAAGAACTGATATTTCAGTTATATGAAATAAGTTTAGTAGTAAAGATTTTATTCTATTTCCATGGAAAGTGTTTACACAAACATTCCTTAGTTTCACCAATTCTAACCTTCATGGTTAAGACTCCCCATATCACGCACATTGTAGCAAACCACTCTCATTCTCTTCATATTGGTAAGATGTAAGTTCCATTCTAGCAGTTTATTCTTACAAACTACTGCTTTATGGAACTAACTCCCAGCAGGGTGCTTCCCTGATCTCTACAATCTTGATCTGTTCAAGTTTAGGATTAAGTTATCTTCTCCTCATATCCTTATAAACTGTGCCCTTTACTTCTTATTCTGTAACACTTTACCTCGAGTGGCTCTTGGGTCTTGTACAGGGTGATCATTATTGTTAAAAAAAAAATCAACAGTAGCAAAACTTATTGTATATCAACATAGAAATAACATTGACATCCTCTTTTGTTTGAGAATCATTCTAGTTTAGTACTTGTAAAATCCACACCCATATGACTTTATTACCAATATTTTTTCACAGAAATCCTTTGATATTTGGGATTACAAGGGTGGTTCTTGGTTCCTCTGGATATGTTCCAAGTCAAAATAGAGCCACTATTATTCTATATCATTGCACTGATCATTTTTGTCAGGGTGTTCTCTCTATTCTTTAATTCCTGTTGGAAGGCTTCCAAATAGGTCTCCTCTTATTTCTGCCATGTCCAATTCAAGACTACTACTTCTTGTATGAACCCAAAGCAATTAGAACTTTGCCAAGTTATTCAAAAAATGATCATTATTGATGCATATAGAGTAATTGAAATCTGGAATACTTGATATCTTGAGCAATCTCAATTGGCTTTCTACTCTGCATTGTAATGGCTATTATTGAGTAATTACATTACTTAGCTTTAAGCTGATAGATTGCAGTTTGTTCTAGTTGTATATGCTGTCTCAGAGTTCTTTCTTATTTTTTGGTAATGTTATCTTTTTTTTATGCTGGGGGGGGGGGGGTGTGCTGTTTGATTAGATTTAAAGCCTGCATAAAACGTGAGCTTAAGTTAATGAGTGGGCATATCTTTATAATACTGATGTGGGTAAAGATTAATTTCGTTTTTGCTTTTTAAATTTAGTTTGACATTTAATTAGCCTTAGTAACTTTATAACTGGCTGAAGATTTCAGGTTTTTTGTTTGTCACATTCTCACTATTGGGATATGCTTGCAAGTTTCAGTTAGTTTCTGTAGTAGTCCTGTTCTTTTATTTTGCCATCTATGGCTCCTCCATATAACTTTGCTTTCTAATGTGAATCATGATTGTTTACTTCATTTTAAAGTTAATCCTATTTTAGTACTTGTCTTACTGAAATGCTTCAAACATTACTATTCTGATAAGCAAAGATTACATTGCCTTAGTGTACCAATTATTTTATAGTTTAATTATATTGAAACACTTGTGTAAAAGTTTGTGAAATTAGTTTGAAAAGTCAATTCTTTCCATTTAATCAGTCTTTGGTTATAAACTTTCAATTAGAAGTGCTCAAAAAAAAATGTTTAAAGGAATATTTTTTGGGGGGGGAAAAAAATTGAACACAAGCATTTTCTGAGCTTATGTGAAATATAGAATTATTTTGTGTTGAAGCAATTAATTATTCAAACTACAAGTGACATTATTTATAAGAATATCATTGTATTCTCTTCTGTAAAGCTTGGATTCATTTCAAGTTGAGCAAAGTGTTAAAAAATAAAAAAAAAAGATATTGGCAAGTTTTAAACAAGTTAATGAAGAGTAACATTCTGAACAACATTGCTTCCCTTCTTTTGGAACCTAAACAAGATGTTGAAAATAGAGAATAGGTTTTAAAAAAATTGCCTTGGTGTTAATCTGAATATGTTTGTTTTTACTTTTGGGTAAAGACAAAACCATTAGTTTTTCTCAAGGACTTGAATTATATATTAAGTGAATTTGGCTGTTTACCATTATAAAGAAGATTGTAGGAAGTCTTTGGCAAACAATTTTTGATTGATGTAAATGGAATGCAGGATAGTAACTAGGCAGACCTTTTTTTTTTTTTACTATGTAAGTAATATGGCTGATTTTAACTTAAAAAAAATTCTTTATAACTTTCTCTTCATACAGATTTTTTCTCTTTAATTGCAAAGCAGTATCTTGTCTTATTGTCTGGAAAATTTCTGTATTTTAATTTATTGCAGCATTTAATTGTTGATATTTTTAATATTTTCTAATGGTTGATATTTTCTTAGCAGGCAATAAAAGCTAGATTGATGTATAGAGAAAAAAATTTATCAGTTAATTTTGTAAAAGATTTTTTTAAATTTTTTTAAATGAATTTTAAGTTAATTTCTATGTATGCATACATGTTTTTAGTAGTAAGATATTAAGAAAAAAAAAAAAAGGAAAACTTAGCTGACATGTTTCATCTTCTGATGAACTTTGAGACAAATGTAAGGATTTTATTTTGCAACAAGCATTTATGAATAGAAGTAAAAAATGTTAGTTTTTCAGAATTTTTATATTTAAGAATGCTCATAAATATACATCAGGCCAACTGAAAGTCAAGATAAATTATGTAGGATGCTAAGTGATATAATTTAATGTCTAATGAACGAAAATGTGTTTTGTTTTTTTTTTGTTTGTTTTTTTGTTTTTTGTTTTTTTAAATATATTATTTGAGTTTGGGAAATTTATTTACCTATTTTAAAGAATAGGTTTTGAATTTAAACATTTTTTTTTTTTTTTTTTTTTTTTTAAATGTTATGGTCATGTATGTTGTTTTGGGAAAGGAGGAGTATTTCTTTTAGGAAAGGGGATATATGAAAACTCTGAAATGTAGATTTCTATTGTGGTAAGATTTGATAGTGGCACACTCAAGAATCAACTGAAACCAGTATAATTAATTTTTTTTTTTCCTGGAATTGTTCTTCATATGTTTAATTTGAGGTTTAAATTCTAGTTTAGTTTTGTGACCCTCTCTCTTTAAGTTTTTCTCATATTCTTTTTATCCTCAAAAATGATTTTACTAGAAGAGTTTCTGGATAACCTAGACTCTATTCCTTTAGGGATGTGCTTTATGTTCTCAGAGTGGTTAGATCTAATATTTACATATTTTAATTTTGTGTTGGGTTTTCATGTATAGGGGAGACATTGTCAGCTTGCAGATTTAATTCTACATCCAGATAGTTGACATTTTTTTTGTTCATTTCAACTTCTATTTCAAAGACAAGGCTTTTGAAGAGCTTGGAAAACGCTTTTCTTATATTGTCATTTGTTCTTCTGTTGTTTGGCATGATCATCAAACCATCATCACATTACAGACCATGGTTGTTTATATGTACAATTTTGTTAATTTCATATAAGATATGTAGGCCTATTAACTCCGAAACCTCAGCACCATCAAATGAACCTTGTGTTACATCAAAGCTGTCTTTTTTTTTTTTTTTTTAACCCAGGTTACTTCATTGTGAAATAAAATTGATTTGTAGCAATGTAAAATTATTTCTGTTTGATCAGATGTTATGTTTACAAAGCCTTTGGTTATCCAGAAATTTTTCTAGTAAAATAATTTTTGAGGATAAAAAAGAATTTGAGAACTTAAAAGTAGATGGTCACAAAACTAAACCTCAAATTAAACAGCATATGAAGAACAATTTTAGGAAAAGAAAAAATGTCATTTGGTTTTAAGCCCCCCCCTTAACTTAGAGGTAAAATGTAGAATAAGGAAATTCATTTTCAAGCTACTTGCTAAACACTTCCCAAAAAATTCAGAATTACATAAGATTTTTACAAAAACAGTTAAATTAAGCTACAACTGCACTAGTAATTTAGAAACAATAATAGACAAAACACCAGAAATTACAAAACTAATGTACAGCAAAATCTAGTTAGCACTAGTAATTTATGCAACTGTTGAAATAAGAATGGATGCCCATTAGATGGAGTTTATAAAACTGAAACAGTAATCTATAAAGCAGAAGTTATAGATATTAATGGTCAGAATAAAATGTACATAGGATGTACTGAAGGTTCTTTCAAATAAAGATGGTACAATCATTGGTTCATCATTCAGGCTAGTAAGTCTTAGGAACTCTACCAAACAAGCTGTGTGGAATTTAAAAGAAAACAGCAGGGATCCAATTGTAAGATGGAAAATTTAAAAAAAGCAAACCTTATAACAACCACAATAACATTTGCAACCTCTGCCAACAGGAAAAATTAGCAATAATGACATTTCTGGATCCCCAAAAGCTTTTGAACCAGAGATATGAAGTCATGAACTGTTGTATTCATATAAAAAAAATTCTCTTAAGCTCTTATGAGGCTGGTTAAAAAAAACAAAAAAAAACTATGTAGATTTTAGTTAACCCTCTCACCAATATATTTATAATATCCTTGCTTTTCTCCTCACCCCCTTCTCTTTCCTTCTTTGCATTGTCCTCCTCCTCACTTTCTATCATACCCAATGTTGTGTGTTTTATTTTTTAGCTTTAAAAATAATATAGTGTTCATTGTTGTTGCATTTTTGTGTGTGTTTCCCCACTGTTAAACATTGGGAGGTTAATTGATAAAAATTGCATGAGGATACCAACAAGGTAGCATAATCAACTGATCTCTTAATTTTTAAAGTTAAAAGTGCTACATGTTATTTTTTTCACATGTGTATTGAGCACTTTTTAATACTATTGTTTCCTGATCCAATTCAACCCTGACCATTTAACTTTTTATGTATATTTTATATATATATATATATATATATGTGTAATGGCTTGCCCTACAAAAGGGAACACAGGTTCGATTCCTGCCCGAGAATAATTTTTCTTTATTAAGATTTTTCAACAAATGTGTGGGCCTTATGTTTTAATAAATAAAAATGGGACATTGATTTCAAATATGAAATGTCCACTATAATAATGTTTGAAGTAATATAAATATTGGATAAATGATAAATTGATTAAATAAAAAAACAAATCTTGAAGCTTTTTAGTTTTAATTCCAAGCTAATAGATTAAATTTAACTGTACCTGTGGAAATCGGATGGAGTTTTTATAACACTTTTTTTTTTTTTTTTTTTTAAGATTAAATTATGAATATAAGTACCATTTACTTGCCATCGAGATTGGAGTCGGAAATAAATTACTTATGCATGCTTCTTTTGCAGTTTTAATTACTAATGTGAAAATACTTTTGGCAGTCCTTAAACACCAGGTGGAGAAGAGGTGGGGTTTGAAAAAAAGATTTACTTATCCAAAAATATTTACGTGAGCTTAAACTTCTAAATATCCATTTTCAATATATATTCTTTGAAAAATATTCCTTTTATACTATACAAGTAAATGTTCTAATAAAGTCTGTGGGAATTGCTAATAAAATTTCAATTGGCTGTGAACATGCATGTACATATAAAATTATTTTTTTCAATACTAGAGTTCAGACAAACTCGGGGAAAACATTAACAGTGCATCTTCATTTGTGTCCTTTGGTGCAAAGATAAATGTCACGCCTGCTAGAGGAACATATTGTTTCAGAATGCAATCTTCATTCAGAAAAACATAACAAATTCAAAATTCTTCTTAAAATATTAGGAGGTGGGGGTTGTTAAATTGGAGTTCATTTTTCTATTTATGATTAGTAAATACAGATTTAATTTAATAACAATATCACTTTACTTTTATAAATTAATACAGAATTTTAAGATTTAAAACTTTATAAACTATTCTCATTAAATGAAAAAAAAAAAAATTGTAAGAATTCATTAAAAAATTCATTTTTTTCTTAAGGATAAGTGTCTATATTTATTATTCTTAAAAGCAATTAAAAGCTTTCGTAATTAAATGTCTTAGTTTTATTTTATTTTATGATTCAGAGTAGATTTTCTGTAACAGTCCTGTTTTGAAAAAAAAAAAAAAAAATTATTTAAATTCTCCAAGGACTTGTCCTTATAACTAATATAAACATTAAACATGATAAAATGAGAATTTCATAAAATTAAATGTGGGTAACAGACGTTTTGTTGTTTGTTAAATTTTTACCAAAAGTTTCTAAAAATGAAATCGAAAACAATTTTATTCATTTGTAGATAAATGCCAAGTTTCATTAAAATCCAATGATTAACTGATTTTTTTTTTTTTTCTCTGTTCTTCAATAATTTCCAAATCCATGTCTTTCACATATTTCCCACAGATTTATGATCCCAGACTGAAACCAGCAAAACAAGATTTCTAGCCACAATTTCAAAAGTTCTAAAAGGGATATATATATATAAAAATATATATAAAAAAAATTCTTTGTTCTTTCCTCTTAATACCAAAGATTTTAATGATGAAACTTTTTTTAAAGTTTTAGGCATTATTTTCATGTATGTTCATTTTTTTTTTTTTTTTTACCAAATACTTTTAAAATTTTAACAAGTACAGACGTGCATATATATACACACACACACACACTATATATATATATATATATATATATGAGAGAGAGAGATACTCTTCTAAATGACATGACTGATTCTGTTGACATGAGCTATATATACGTTGATGCTTTGATTCTATCATGTATGAAAATTACTTCAGGGAATTTAATCTGTACTGTTAAATGGTTAACCTTTTTGATAAGCCTTTTTATTTGGGTGGGTTCAATTTTGGAACTTCAAATAATGCACATACCTGAAGTCAAACTCTATTATTTTTTTCTGATTTTGATGAAAACAAAATTCCACTTCATGTTAAAAACTTAATTTTGTATATAAATAAACATAGTGAGAATAATTAAATTTTTTTAAAATTTAATATGGGAAATATTAGTCAGATTTAAGATCCCCATATAGTGACTGGATGAAAAAAACAAAAAAAAACAAGACAAAAGCTTTTTCCAATCAACAAATCCAAACTAAAGAAAATTTATATTATTAATTAGTAGGTAAATAGAAAAAGCATACCACAGCCATTTTTTTTTTTTTTTTTTTAGGTTTATGAAAATTCTAAAAAAAAAAAAAAATCTAGGAAATTTATTGGAGAAATTATGTAAAATAACCATTTTCACTTTTTGAATAACTACAAACTCCTTACTTCAAACAAGTTTGAATAAGGAGCAGTATCAGTCCTACTAAGAAAATAAAATTTCTGATTGTTAGTGATATGACTAAAATTAGACAAGTCTTCTAATGTATCTAAACAGAATTGTTTTCTAAAACATGCTTTCTTTTAATTATTTCAGATAATACTAAAAATTAAAAACAATTTATCACAAATAAGATGCATGTTATGTCAATAACAGTTTATTTTCCTTTTCCTGTTTTTTTTTCTTTCAAAGGGTTGTATAGATTCTGAGAAAAATTAATATTTCAAACCTCATGAACTAGTTTCATACCTTTCTCTCTCTCACACACACACACACACACACATATATATATATATATATATATATATACACACACACAGTACAAAATTTACACCTGACCTTCTGCCAACTTAAGTGCTGATCATTATAGGCCAAATCAATAATCTTAATCCCAGGCATCTTCTCATGACTCACTGACTATGATGAGCCCATAATACTGCATGATCTGATGTTCAGCTCTTTAGTAATACTTTTTAAAAAATCTCTGAAGGCTAGGATTTGCTAGTAGGATTTTTTTAATTATTATTAATGGGTTATTCAAGGTTAATTTACTTAAATATGCACAAATCAAATACTATTAAATTTGTAACAGTTGTGTTGCTATTATAATATTTCTGTTGGCATGTATATTGGAGGATTCAGCTTTATTGGTTCTACATCAGTGCTTGGTAGCCTTAATATGTGTTAATACATTGACAATTGAGTGGATTGTACATATTGGGTTATCAATATAAGGGGGTGTCATTTTTAGTGATATCCAGATTGTAGCGGTTTCACTATTCTTGTTATATTATTTCAATATTGTTTCCTGTGTGTGTATAATGTGTGTGTGTGTGTGTGTGTGTGTGTATATTAGAGATGTGCGGTTTAACTGAAAAACCAACTTTTCGGTTTCATCATCACACCATGAAACTGCATCGAAATTTTTTATGAAACTGAACAATTTCATTTTATTATATCACTATTGAGTGACCATATCCAAAGAAACACTATTGGAAAAGACTTTCAGATGTTAATAAAATTAAATTTTATCCACATTTATACCATTGTAAGAGAAAATGATAAAAAACATTTGACTAGTTTTAGGAAATAAATGTGAAATCTGTTTACAAAAGAAATGAAGGAAAAAAATAAGGAAATACAACATTGTCTGAAAGTGAAATCGATTTGTTTCAGTTTTAAAAAAAAAATTTTTTTTGCAATAAAATTAAATTAACAAAATAGTAAAAAAAAAAAAAAAAAAAAAAAAAAAAAAAATAGTTGCCAGTTTCATCTTAATGTTGAATTTTATGAAGTCGGATTTTTTGTAAGGGTTTTCTATAGTAAGCCAGTTACGCCAAACATGAAATAAGATTTTTTATAAACTTGTTTTTTATTTAGGGTATGCACCTAAATTAGATATTAAGAATAATTGAAATAGTTCTTAATTTGACTTTTAAGATGTGCATATTTCCAGATATGAGTCTGTTTTCTATAAATAAAATTGTTTCTAACAGATACACGTAAAAAAAAGATATTGAAAAATAAAGTTTTAAAATGTGTATATTTTTTAGAACTGCAGGTCATTTTTTTTTTTTTTTTTTTTTTTTAAACCCAAAGTAAAAATTCTTTTTTTTTTTTTTTTTTTTTTTTTTTCTTAGCCACTAGTGTTCAGTGGGTGTTTTGTTACTGTTCTGTCTATAAAATTCTTCTAAACAAGGAAAATTAATTCATTTTATTTTTGCAGATATCTTTATGGTTTTATCTAGTGAATATACTAAGATTAAAATCCTTGAAATAGTTTTTAATTCCAGTTTTAAAAAATGTATCTCAAAAAGAACACGTGATACTCACAGATTTGGAAATCTACACATTCTAAAAATTAAATTAAAGGCTTTTAATTATTTTTGATATTTAATTTTAGGTGTATTTGCTAAATAAAAACAAATTTATTTAGGGGAAAAATAACTCCTTTATTTTCTGTTTAGAAGAAAGTTATTTGCAAAACCCCAATAACAATTGTGGTGTACTAGAAAAGAATTTTTTTTTTTTTTTTTTTTCTTGCTTTATAACTTTTGAAGGAATTTGCTTCCTTGGGTCAGAGAAGAAAGGACCATCTTCCTGGTTGTAGTTTAAGGTGTCTGCTAATTGAGTGTACAATTTCAAGAATATTGATAAAGATTGGTCACTTTGATTTTGTAAAATTTAGCCACAAAAAAGTCATTTTGTATTTTCACCTGGCCGAAGCAATACCATTTTAACTCGTTATAAAAATTAATTTAATGAATAAACGCACATACAAATTACTTATTTAGAAATTTTCTTTTCAGCCATATGAATATTTTTAAGATTGGACCAGAAATTCACAAGAAATTGCAAGTTGAACAGACTAAGTTCCAAATTTATCAATCTCAAATGAAATCAGATATTGACTGGAAATGCTATCATTACACAAGAAAATGAATGGCTTCCTTAGAAAGCAAAAATAATAAATTAAAAGCTGAATCAAAAACCACAGTATCAAGGAAAGCAAATCCAGAAACTGAAACGTAAATTGCCAAACTGACCAACTATGATTAAAATTATATTAAAAAAGAAAATATTGAGATCCTTTACTTAAATCCATAACTAGGAGTTAAAAAAAAAAATGCCTTTCTTCAAATAAGAATTTCAAAATAAATTTCAAATTTATAACACACTTGTATATATTATAATAAAAATAAAAATTTTATGTCTATTGACTTTGTACATTTTCAACTCAAGTCAAAAAAATGTCTGTGCTCTTTAATAAGGCCTTTGGAAAAACAAATGCTTCCTAAGTATATGCATATACATAATAAAACTGATTGATATACATTAAATTCTACAATATGATCAGAATTTTGTCACTTGGACTACTCATTAGATATATTGAGCAATAATTATTCATAGAAAAAAAACAAATTCATGATGCTTATTGATGGTCAGTTATTAATAGGTATTATGTACTTTTATTGATAATTTTTTTTTTTATTTATTTGTATGTGTATAGTATAGTGATTATCAGCATTGAAAGTAGGATCAAAGAGCCAATTTAAAATTATGCCAGAGTATTACATTCACTTTCTCACAAATGCTTCTGACAAAGTATAAATTCATTTTTTTTTTTTTTTTTTTTTCACCATGTGGGGCAGACTGGGTCATCTAGTCTTAGTTGGCAATCATTCTAGGACAACTTGGAATTCAAAACTGGTTGAGCATAGGTTTAGCAACTGTATAGCACAGGGAGTCTACAGGTTGTTCTGACCTGGTATAGATATATTTTTATACTTATGTTGCTTCTCATTTTTGTCCAGCTTCCATTTATGATGATCTTACTGAATTTAAATATGACCCAGATTTGAATATGTTGCAATATAAATACAAGTAGTCATTTCCAGTAAAGAGTGTGGTTATTTGTAGTTGACCATCTTTGCAGGCAAAGATTGGACTAACACCTGCAAAACTGAGTGTAAAGTGCTGACCTCACTGATGGATCTCTATCATATATATGTATGTATATATAAATAAAAAGAAAGAACTAAGATATATAATCCGGTGTTCTTATAGATATTTTTATTTTTACAAAATAGTGCTCAATGTAAATTTACAGAGCATTAATATTATAAATTGATTTATTTAAAATGTTTTTTTCGCTACACAGTTCTAACCATGTTTCAAAAATGGAAGCTAAAAGCTACGAATTTAATTTTGTAATTAAAGACATTAGTTCCATTTCATCCTCAAGCAAATATATATATATATATATATATACACACACACACACACTTTTTTTTTTTTTTTTTTTTTTTTTTTTTTTTTTAACTTAAGTGAACTTAGTATTTACCAGTCTAGAGCATCTAAAAGCCTTATTAAAAACAAAAAAACTCCCATTAGTTTGTTGCACTGTTAGCTTCATGCCTTCTATTGTTGGTGTTATGTTTTGCTGTTATTTCTAAAATTCAAAAAGGTTATGGACTTGAATACATGTTAGTTCAGTTGATAGAGCAAAGGACTGTCATAACAATCAGCTGATGTTCTTATGTTGATGTTTCAGTCCAGAACTTGCCTATTATTATTTGACAGTAACGTTGAGATATTCATGTCACGATCTTTTTTTTTTTCTTTCTTTTTTAACACCTGAAGCTAATGCTGAAATGTTTACTTCTCCTTATGAAGAAACAGCCCTTCATTATGCCTGCAAACATGGTCAACTACAAATAACCACACTCTTTATTTTAATATGACATTAATGTGAATAGCTGCAGTTCAATGATCTAATACCTGGTTTAGTACTTTGGAAATGTTTAATATCAGTGAGTACAAAATGTTAAATTTGGGAAAAGCATTATTTAAATTTTACTACTCTGTGAAAATAATGAGGTCAAATTAAACTTTTTTGAAGACATTTTAAAATTCTTTTATGAAAAATTCTTTTGATCCATTATCTTCATTGGATTTTTTTTTTTTTCATTCTAGCCTCTGACAAAGCAGAGCAAGTAATGTGGCTTTTTGTTACTTGAGTTTCTTCTAAATGACAAATTAAGCATTAAAAGTTTTCATAATGTTTGTGGTATATATTATAGAATTTTTTTTTTTCTTTTCTCCCAAAGCAAGGTAAAATGCAGGGGGTTACAAAAAGTGAAAGAGTGATAAGACTTTAGTGGGGAGAATTGAGGAAAGAGCAAAAAAAAAAAAAGGAACAGGCATCAAGAAGACAGAAGATGGTGATTGATGTCACATTTAAATTTTTGAAGGTTGAGTATCAGGGAAGTAGGAAAATGGGACTTCCACAGGTGGAAAGTGTGAGGAAAAGGAGAAATGATGGTTGCATTTAGTTAGTTCAACAGTAAAGCAGTGAGACCTAGTTGCCAATCTAGTAGCTTAAATTCATGTAGTTGGGGAACCAAGAAAAAAAGTTTGTCAGAGCAGTTACCATGAAAATATTTGTAGGACAGGTAGAGGGAAGCCATGTCTCTGGTGAGAAAGTGACTGGAGATGAGATGCCTGGTCAAGACCAATTGTATTGCAGGCTCTTCTCTGGATTTTGTTAAAAATCTTGATGTGCAGTAGGAGCACCATACCAGAAATGCCAACAGTATCCAATACACAGATGAATAGTAAGATAATAAATGTGCAAGATGGATTTTGATGAGAAAATTTTGGGTACACGACACAATGAACCAACCTTCTTCGCAACAGATGCAGCAATTAACTCCATATAGTCACTCCACTTCATGTCGGCGGAAAATGTGAAGCCAAGAAGGTGTAGTGTGTTGTTCTCATGGAGTTCAGCATTATCCATACTGTTGGTAGGCAGAAAAGGTTCTCTGTAGTGATTAAATGAAAGCAGTTTGTTTTTTTTTTCTTTGGAGCCATTGAAATTTAAAAGCCATTTATTGCTACAGTTAAACACTGATTTGGGAGTCCTTTTCAAGAGTAGTTACCAGGTTTAATTTATCATATCTGTTGAGTTTGCTACTCGGCAGGAGTAAATGGTAGCTTCATCTACATAAATACCTAGTTGGGAAATGATGACATCAGATAGACCAGTGATGAAGATTAGAAACAGTATAGGTTCAAGGATAGACATGGTAGACCCCTGAATTAGTATGAAATGATTTGGAAGCATGCCCATTTCATGACTTTCATTACTTGATTAGTTAGGAAAGATTGGATTAAACTAAATATACCGATTGTGGCCTTGCATAGAAGGCCAGCATGGCCAAACCCTGTTGAACACCTTCAAAATATCTGGAGCCACAGCCCAAGCTTTGGCATTCTAAAGCTTGATAGATAACTTCAGAGATGGTTGTTAACACATTGGAAGTAAACCTGGTGAAACGGAAGCCATATTGTTTGTCCAAAAGGAGGTTATGCAAAATAAGATGCTTAACCAGTTTGACATTGATTAGGACCTCGAATAATCTTGCTGAAAAGCAGTAGGATATTAACGTGGCGATAATTTGAAGGGTAGCCAGATTTGATTTTGTAAGAATGCTTCATCCTTACGAGATGTAATCAACTTTGTTTTGTTATTGATATGATCCCAAAATTTGAATAGTTTTTACAAAACAGATACATGATATTCCTTTGTAAAATGAATTTTAATAACAGATCTCTGTAGTTTAACACAGGAAATCAATTTACAATTGTGTGAAGTGTAAACTTTGTATTCTACTTACTTTTTTTTTTTAATGTAAAGTTTGCATAATAAATGGAAAACTTCATGGTATAGCTGAATTAAAAATGGAATTTGTTGAATATAATCTTCACTTTTCTATTGCTGCTGGTTGCAGTAGTCATCATGATGATGATACTAGCAGGGTCAATCAGCTGATCTTTTTATTCTTTTGTTCTACCCTTGTAACTCTCTTTAAGTTGGACTCCTTTGTTTTATCTCAATATGATTGAGAAGAGAGGGAGATCAAGAGCATGTACATACTTTGTGCCATTCTAAAATACTTCTGCCTGGGTAAACTATTAGTGAAAATCAGAACCAGGCTTAATGATGAAGAAATACCAATGAGTGAATGACACCTTAGCAAAAAACACATTAGAAAGTTATTTAATGGGATACTATCATAAGATAGGCCAACAAGTATAAGAAAAACATTTTTGATAGTTTGAGACTGATAAGCGTAATTGAAGTACTCTCTAACAAAACATTCAAATATGTTAATAAGAAGCTACACTTTTCTACTGAAGAGTTTGAGAAATGCACAAGCTAAACTGTTCTGAAAGGATGCTTGCAGAATACCAGGGCTGAGCTGTCCTCCTGAAAGGATGCTCACAAAATACCAAGGCTTTCCTTACTCAAAAGCAATCCCAGTTGCTGCATTTCTCAACTCGTGAAATGTTATTCAGAATTCACAACTTCACTGGCCAAATGCACAAAAGCAAATGAGAGGCTTTAATCACAAGTGTAACTGTTGTGAAGTCAATCTCAGAAAAAAAGAACTCTGGTGAAAGTTTGTCTTCAAATTGAAAAGAACATTATGAACCTGTAATTATCTTTTTAATCTTTTTCAAAGTTTCAATACACCTGCATTTTTTTTTTATTATTAAACTGAATCCTAGTTGAGTTCATTAGCTTCCCCACAATAAATAATAATTAAAATCCCCTGAAAGGTTTGAATTATAAAGAGCAAAACTTGAATCTGATTGCAATTTTTAAGGGAGTATGATCTAATATTTCAAACAAAGTTTTGGTTAATATGCATGCAAAATTCTGATATGTCTTCCATATGTATTTATGAGAGAATACTGAATAGTTCTTAGCCTAACCAAGAAACTAGTGTTTCCTCTTATGGTATGAAGCCATATTAAATCCTCTCGACACTTATTGGTTTCTTGTATTCGTATCTGTATGGATTATGTTGGTGGAGTTTGATTCATTATGCTTTCATTTCTAAAAGTCTAACAGAATATATATATTTCACATCTCTATTAAAAGTAAATAAATTTTGCTATTTTCATTTTAGTGAGAAGTGTATAGTTGTATAATAACTGTAACTGACCACTGGTCTCCATGCAAAACATTCACAGTTCATACCGATGTTATCCTTTTATTTAGGAAATACACAATGAAAACTAGAAACAAATTTAGATAAATAAATGGCAAATTCTATCTGTCTGTGTGTCTGAAACTCCTAACTTGGGCCACTCTTGCTCTACATAGACATATATATCTCTTTGGAATCAGGAGGGGCCCCAGGATTGAAAATTTGGTCATCTGGTGCTTGAACATTCAGCACTCATTGGGATTGTGTCTGGATGAGGGAATAGTTAAAAATTCAATTTTAAAATAAATTAAAAAATTAGTGATTTTTAAGTTTTTTTTTTTTTTTTTTTTTTTTTTTTTTTTTGTTTTTTTTGTTTAAAATTCAGTTTAAAATATCTCCAAAACTTTGAATTGAGGAAATAAAATTTATTTCTTCAAAATGCCAAGGAATCTGAGTTAAAGTGAGAGGTTTCATGATGTAAGGTTTTGAAGTTCCACAGAGTTTGTGATTTGAAGAACTCTATTTTCTACCTGAGTTGTAGTTTTGGCCATAATTAGACTTTCACTCGGGATTGGACTTATAGCTCGAATCAGAGTTAAAGTGAAGTTTTAAAGTTCCATGGAGTGAATTGAGGAATTCAAAATTATTATTGCTGTTTTCTAAGCTGGACCAGGAGTCTCTTTTGCTTGGATCCAGCAGCCAATTAGTTCTCTGCAAAAGCTACCTTAAAAGTCTGCATGGAGTGCAGCTTTTAAGCTAGTAACAAATATCCCTCTCAAAAGCGAAAATGGATAACAAAATGCATTTCAAAGAAATGCACAAACAAGGAAAACACTTTTCAGACAGAAACAATAACAATTTGGAACAAACTCAAAGAAATGATAAAGGGACACATGGTGTTTTAGACAATAATTTAAGACTTAGTAGGGAGCAGATATTTATCCTGTTGCCTTGTCGACCAGCAGTAGCTAAAGAACATATGGTCATTTCCTTACCCCCTAAAGAGTAATGCAGTAGCAGACTTGTACAATGTCTCTCTCTCCTTTTTTTTTTTTTTTTTTTTTTTTTTTTTTTTTTTTTTTTTTTTTTTTTTTTTTTTAACACAAATGAAATCTAGAATTTTTAATTTTATCATTTCTGTAATCTTGTCTGTTGAAATCATCTAAGGCTGCCAGCATCTCTATTACAATTCCATCTGGCCCTGCAATTTGGCCAGTGTAGCTTCCACTTCAATTTTTAATATTTCCGGACTGTCTATTTCTGTATATTGCCGGTTGTTCTCTTTCTTCATGGAAGAGTTCTTCGATATATTCGTTCCATCTCTGAAGTATTTTTTCTTTCTCTAATTTTATCATTTCGTCCTTGGATTCTATGCATTCTGTTGATGAGTATGACTTTTGTCCTGTTAGTTCTTTGTTTTTTTTTTGTTTTTTTTTTTGTTTTTTTCTTTATATTGTTACGAGGATGCATTTCTATAATAAGGGATTCCACTGAGTTCTACTTGTTGTTACAAAAAAGTTTTCATGAAGTAGTTGTAAAATAGAGAAATTAGAAATAGAATGTTTGGAAGATTCTAGATCATTCTAGTATATTCGAGAAAAATCTAGAAATATGCAAATTAGGTATTAGCCCCTATAAAAATGGGATTTTGGAAAAGGGTTGTCAGTTGGTGAAAACAAATTGCTGTCAGTATCAACTCTGGCTTTTGATTCAAGGACTATTATATCCAACCGAAAGAATCTCTATAAAAAGTTGCCGACCAACCAAAACCCAAAAGAGAATTTCATGGAACAAAGTTGGTAAATAGAACTTTGACTAATTTTCATTGACCAAACTAAAAATTAATATTTATTTACACACCTTTGTGGATTTCCAAATATAGCACTTAGATTACTTCACTAGCCCTAAAGTGATAAAGATATTTGACTCTCTTTCCTTCTCCCTCTTAACACTTGCCAGTAACTCACCGTTTTTCTGTTTTGTAGGCCACATTTGTTTATCTTGTATATTTTTTATGTTGTGTTTTAGTAAATTAAATATTTGTTTGTGATTTAGCTCTGTGTTGTGGTAAATCATTTTTTTTTTCCTTTGTTACAATTATCAACACGTAACAATATGCATATCTGCTTTATCTGTGATACTCATTCTTCCTATTTCTGCACATTTTTTGTTGAGTCTTTCCCTTTTAGCCTGCTTGCATTTGTTCCTTATTTCTTTGTATAGTGTTCTATATTCTGTTCCATGTCTTGGCATTGTTTTGTTTTGTTTTTTTGTTTTTTTTCTCCTTTTCATCCTGTTGAGAATATCAGTTCTCATCCACTCATTTTTTTCTTCATTTATTTTCCTTTGGGATGAACTCAATTGCTAATGTTACTGAAATTTCTCTTAGCATGTCCCACTTAGTTTCCATTTCTATTTTGTCTCTCATATCTTTTCACACTGTCCTTATAATTCTCCTTCAGTTTTGAGTCATTCAAGTGTCTGTTGTATCACCATTTGGGAGCTGTGTTAGGTCTCTTCAGCTTCCATAGCTTCATTCTAAGTTTACATATAACTGGGACGTGGTTGCTTCTGCAGTCAGCACTTAGATAGGTTTTGCAGTGTACAACCGCGTTGTTGATAGTTACGTAGTTGATTTAGTTTTTTTCTTTCTCTTCCTGGACTTTTCCATTCCATACTTGTAAGACCTAAGAAATCTGGCACAAATGCCTGTTATCTCCATCAGGCAATCAGCATGGGTTCATTAAAGACACTGGAACAAGGAACATGATATTTATGATCAGAATGTCATCAGAGAGAGCAATACAAATGCAGAAGGACGTGTACCTGTGCTTTATAGATTATGCAAAGGTGTTCAATAAAGTGTTCCATGAAGGTATATTAGAACTGCTTAGCAATCTTCTAATTTGGGAAGGATATTAGAATAATCAAGAACCTCTACTAGCAGCAAACCACCTGCATACAGATAAAAAAAAATTAGTCCAGCCATATACAAAAATAGAAAGGGGTGTAAGACTAAGATGTGTCTTCTCAACAGACTTATTCAACCTATATAGTGACAGAAGATTGCTAGAAGAAAGGACTAAATATAAACTACAAGAAGACAGGATGCATGGTTGTTAGCAAAAGGATGAGTCCAAAATGCAAATCACAAATTGGGCATACTAAAATAACAAACAAGTACAAAAATTTAAATATCTGGGAAGTTTTAACAGAGAATGGATAGCCAAAGATGCATTCCAAATGCTAAGCAGAGTATTAATAGACAGAAAAACTTAATTAGAAACAAAGAAAAGAGTACTGAACGGTTATGTGAATACTGGACCATCTCCTCAAAGATGAAGAAAAGACTTAAAACAGAAATGTGGTTCTAGAGAAGGATGTTGAGGATACTATGGATTGAACATGTGAGCAATGACATGGTTTTGGAGAAAATGGAAGCAAAAAGGAAACTTTGAAATTTCTAGGGTGCATAATGGGGAAAGAAGGCTTAGAAAATCTGATACTCAAGGACAGATTGAGGGGAAAGAGCAACAGAGGAAAACAGTGCATAACATACTTGATGAGCCTGAGTAATTGGCAGAACAGGGTTTGAGAGATATAGCAAAAAGACAAAAATTTATTAAGAGCTAGAAGGGACAGGAAGTTGTGAATGGCCATGATTGCCTACATCCTGAGGGGGGATACAGCACATAAAGAATTGAACACTATTGCTGCTGCTACTACAACTAAGCAGCAAGGTATCTAAGCCTGCTAATGTATATACATGGCCCTTCAGGGACCGTTACAATAACACTGTTGGTATAGAAATGTACTAGTATTGATATTGTTTATATTAATATCATTCTGAGTATGTTAATTCTAATGTTTATTTTGGAATATTGATAAATCCTGAATAGAATACTATTATTATAAATCATTGAATGATAGCAATGTTGACATATTGATACCTGTCTCTAGTGAACTTTTATTACTGTTTGTATTCTATTTACTTTCAGTAGGTAGGAACATTTAACAAAATCTAGATTCAAAAAAAAAAAAATAAGAAACAAATTGTGTAATAAGTATTGTTAGAAAATGAGCTTGGTCATTTACAAGCAATTTTCTGAAAAGAATCCGTATTATATAATCAACAGATAATTGTTTTAAATTAAAACGTATTTGATGTTTGAAGAAAAAAAGATTATTTTTTATGAGTGCAAGAATTTTGAAGTTGATATCATCATTTAAATAAACACTTTTTTTTTTTCTAACTTCGTTAAGGGAACAGATTTTACATTTATCAGTCACAAAAAAAAGATGATTTTATAATGTATAGTGAAAGCTAAAAAGTAGATTTCTATTTTCTTCTATCCTTCAATAGTTAATTGCCAAGTTTAATGTAGATAAGATAGAACCAGCGTAGTAATTTTACAATTGCTCATAAATTGAAGACATCGTATATCTGTTCAATCGTTTGTTAAATAATTTTATTTGCTTTATGACTGAATTGATAATGTTTATCCTCACAAAATCCACACTTGGAATATTAAAAATTGCAGAATTGCTCTTGTACAAATTTGAAGTAATAGCTTTTTTTTTTTTTTTTTATTAATGAGGTAATTTAAAACCTTATATGATTGCTGAAAAGAAAAACCTTTCCATTTTTGTTAAATATATTGATTATCTAGAGGTAAGTGGGTTTAATCTTTGCTATTCACCCATACAAAACAATGAGTGTAATCTCTATTGTTTTGCATGTCTGAATATTTATGAATGAAATGTCAATAGTTGTAAGAGTTGAAAAGAATTAGTCTACATTCATCTAGCCAATCAGCAATCAAATAGTAAGAAATTTACAATTTAGCTATGAATTGAATTCTCTAAGGCAGTTTATTTATATAAGTCTATGGTTGTAGATTCATTAGGACAGTAACATTCAGATTGTCTCCAAGTAATTGTATTTTATAAAATTAGTATTTCTTTTTTTTTTATTCCATTTAAGTTAAAACAATATACAAACTTCATATATATATATATATATATATATATATATATATATATATATATATATATATATATTTGTTTGTCTTCAATTCTAAATGTCGTAATTTTTCAGTTGTAAATTTTTCTTTGAAATTAATTTTTTTTTTAAATGGTTTACATTGAAGTTGTTATATTATCAATTAAATTGTAATATTTATTAATTTGTATTATTAAATTATAATATTTTATTTGATTTATTATGTTATATTTATTAAAATAACAAAGTAAATATTTGTTAATATGTGGACATTGATCCAGTATCTCATTCTTATTTTATAATTTGTTACTAAAAGATAATATTGATAATTTTTCTTCTAAATACAGTCTACAATTTCTATTGGTAATATTATATGGGTGTACATTTTTTTATAATTTCCCATTTAACTTTAGTAGGTATATTATTTTATTTTTGTCTCGTATATATTTTGATAATGTTGTGCTATTTGCGTATTTATCTATTTTAAATGACGCCATATGATTATTAAATCTTTCTTTAAAAGTGGTTTTGTTTGCTCCTATGTGATATTTTTTCTTCTGTATTAATATTACTTGATACAGTTGCTTTATATATTATATTATTAGTTAAACATTTATTAAATGGACAGTTATTTTATTTCAACAATTACAATTATTGCTATTTTGCAGAAGTGTGTCATTATTATTGCTATTGTTTTTATTTAATATTTTCTGTTTATTATTTTCTCCATATTATTCGTACAACTATAACTGATTTTTATTGTATTTCTTAATGATTTTTGATAGTTTACTATTTTTAGAAAAGTGGTTTTTTTTTTGGGTTTTTTTTTTTTCAATTAATTTAAAGAATATTTTTCCTATTTTTATTATTATTATAAGGAGGGTTAAACCAGATTGTTTCTTTTTCTTTCATTTTTGTGTGTATTGTTTTTAGTTATGTATTCTAATTTAGTTGAATAACCACTTTTTCTTAATTCTAATTCATATTTTATTTTCATTAAATGTTTTTATATGGCTAGAATTATTTGCAATTCTTTTGTTAATAGATATTGGTATATGTTTAAATAAGAGGTTGATTTGAATAATTATATGCCTGTGATTTTGCATATCTGCACCATCATAACTGCCTATTGTTACGAATGAGAACTTGTATATATTTAGGTTTCTCAGTAGTAATGTACTTTTGTTGTTAGTTTTTATAGTAGTATGATTATGCCTTGGATGAAACCTTTGAACTCAAAATTATGCTTGTGTTTTTTGGGTTTTTTTTTTTTTTTTTTTTGTCTGTCTCCTTTGTGGATTCCAGTGACAAATTTTAAACTGAGGGCTTCTCGTTCTGTATTGGAAAGCCTTATATCTGATACATTTTCTATTAGATTAGGCTTTCCAATATATTTCCACTTGCTGTTGCTGCATAGGTTGATTTTTGGAAAAACTAACCAGTAAAAAAAAAAAAAATCAACTTCTAGAATGCAATTCCGCAAAAAGTATGTTATAACAAAACCGGAAATGACTCAACTATACCAAACTATCAAATGAATGAGTGACAATCAAAACAACAAACTGAGATAAAAACTCCTCAACCTATGTAGCAACAGCAAGTGGAAATATATCAGAAATCCTAATATTTTTGACATTAAGGACACCAGACTCTATAGAGATGACTGTGTAATTCTCCTCTGTAAAACAAGTCCAAGAAATATAGACTGATTGAGAAAGGAACTGATAAAATTTTTTTCAAAGGTCATAAGCTAAATAGCACCATTACCACCAATGCTAAAGTGATCAACTTTCTTGATGTAACATTGAACTGTAATAATGGTTATTACAAACCATGTACCAAAGATCTTTATAACCATAGATACGTCAGTGAAGAATCAAACCACCATCATAACATTTTAGATAAATTACATAAATCAGTCCAAGTTAAATTATCTACTAACTTCAGTACTAAGGAAATATTTGATAATAATAAAATTAAATATATAAAAGCTTTAAAACTAAGTAAACATAAAGTAAATTTAGTATTTAGAAAACAAAATGGTAAAAATAAACAGAAACACTGTAGGTGTAATGTAATATGGTTTAATCTGCCTTTTAATCATAATGTTCATACAAATATCAGAAGAATTTTCCTAAATCTAATTCATAAGCACTTTAATCATTCGCCAACACTAAAAAATATTTTAATAAAAATGTTAAGATCAGCTATAACTGTTAATAACATCGATAAATACCAATATTAAACAGATACATGTCCGATAAAGTTAATTTAAAAACAAGAAAAAATGCAACTCTTGAAAAAATGTGTCCCTTAAACAGCCAATGTATTGTATATATGAATGATGATATTGTACATCTAGCTAACATACATTGTGGTAATGATGTCGAATTTTATTTGGGTTCCACTGAAAATCCTTGGAAATTTTGTATCTATCTACCACTTCGTCCCCAGCCCCTCAACCTCCGGCGTCTTCCTCTTTGGGTTGAGGTGTCCACTCGGTCTGAACTGAACTTAGGGGTAACTGGCTGTACGCTCCCTGAGTACCCGTAGATTATTTTGACTGGTCAACTGGTCAAGTCCTGCTCACTGCCCACACTGTGTTAGTTTTTAGATCCAGTAAGTGGGGTGTTGTCCATACGTTCATGGTCGACTGGGGGTGTGGACATGGCTGTGAGAGTTGGCAGTAGGAAGTTTAGAATGTGGCAAAATAAAACAAGAAATAATATGTGCAGAAGCCAGACAACAATGGGGGGAAATATTGACATCTTTTATATAAGAAGATAACATCAGAACAGAGGTTACAGGGAGAATAAAAACATTTAACATAAAGGAGAAAAGAAAAAGTAAGATACAATGTATCCAGTGAATTCCTAACAAAGAGAGGGTTTGTGTGTGATAAATGTGTATTGAATCACCTGGGGTAGGTTTATGACTAGTAGTTCAGTCTCATACAGATTTCTCAGAACAGGGGGCAGTCCTCCTCCTCTAATTCTTCCGCAAATCTCTTGTGACACTCTCGATGACGGGCTCATTCTCAGTCTCTCTCCCATCTATTTGTAACACCACAACCCATAATGGTCACCTGCTGGTGCTCACGCATGTGACAACGATGTGCCGACCGATCACAGCCTTTCCCGTCTCTCTCCCCTGTCTGGCCCCTTCCGCCTCGCTCTACTGTCTGCTTCCTCATCAGCATAACTACGCTGGTTTATATAGATAAATCTGTTTGATCATGAATCGACCCTTGGCCAGGCATGCGATTATCATGAGTGCCAAAAACTATCCCTTGACATGTAAACCGATTCTCCAATTATTTACCATGAGTTCTTCTCGCTTCACCAAAATTATACTTTGGGATATCTAAACTTTGATTCAACCTTTTAATCAAAACAAATACTGTTAAACAAAACCAAATATCTCATAGCCTGAGTAAGCTCTATTTCAATTTTTAACCGATAATTTTATTTAGATCATTTTTTTTCATTGTTTTTTTTTTTTTCTAATGACCCAGATTTAAAACATTGCCTCCCACCTGAGATCGTGTTTCTCATAGGTAAACACACATCTTAACCCAAATTGTACTTTGATATATAAACACCATTTCCATTTCCAGTCAATAAAAGTTATATGTGAGTGTGTGTGTATACCTCTCTCTGTTACATCTACCATCATTGAATGACTTTAGGTAATATAAAATATATAAACAGCATTGCTCTCTCAAAACATTTCTGGCAATTAAAGAATGGTGGTAATACACCCATTTATTACATATTAAAGCCAAATCTTACAATGGGAAAGTTGATATAATTTATGCTTTGTTGAAAAAGTAGTTATTTTAAAACACTTACATAAACCTAGCTTATTAAACAGGAAAAATGAATTGATGGTTACATGTAGGCATAAAAATATCTGCTGAAATAAATTGACCCAGATTAATTTTTAATGTAAATTATGGGGGGGGGAGAGGTTGTTCTTGTTTTTACTTTCCCTTTATGCTTAATATAAAAAAAATTAATATTTACCACTCTAAAATAATTATATATATATATATATATACACACACACACACACAGTTTATTTTAGATGCCAAATAGTGTTTTTTTTTTTTTTTTTTTTTTTTTTTTTTTTTTAAATAAACTGTTATCACTGTATAATGTTTGACTCTGCCAACATTGCGGTAACTAGATATTTTTATTAAAATTATATTGTAACGCTCGGTCTATACTCGGCACCTGAAGATTGTATTGTGCATGAAACTCAATCGTGCAACTGGTGAAGGGGATATATATATATATATATATAATGGGATTGCAAGCAGAATCTTGGTCAGACTGACCTAAGTTATTTTATCTGATTCCCTCAACAACCAGCTTAATAAAAAAATTCTATTGATATATTCTCTTCTTATTCAGACTGTATACAATAATTTCTCTATAACTGCACTCTCCAACTCTTGAGATTTAATCTTTGTCTATTTACTTATAACTGTTTCTGCAAAAAAAGAAAAAAAATCACTTATGATTATGTTAGCAGGTAAGGTTTTTTGGATGCCAAGGGTCTTACTTAAATGTTTTTTTCTTATTAGATAATTCTATAATTTAGAATGCTTATTATATGATGTAGTTTCTATGCCCATTTATGTTTTGGATATATGTGTATAGTAAGTGCTCCAAATAAAGTAATAAAGTTGAAAAATCTTTCTTGAAGCTTTAATTTTAGTTGTAATTCTAAGCTAATAGATTAAATTTAATATTTCTAATGAGCAGAATTCTTTGGTGTCATTCAAAATGAATTTAAACTGATTGGCATTTTTTTTCCCTCTTTACCAGTAAAATGTATAAATTTGTCCATATTCACAGATCTGTTAAAATTTTGTTTTTTTTTGTTTTTTAAAAAAAACTTTAAAAAATAAAATATAACTTTCTGAAATGTCATTTGCTGATTTTAAAGTTTAATTAATCTGAGTTGAAACAAATATTACTTTTAGTTTAAAATATTGTAGAAAAGTATTTTTTGTTAAAATGGGGTAGGTGTTTTGATTTATTAACAGTTTGGGACATTTAAGTAAAGTGGCTATAATTGAAGAAAAATTACATGAAAAAAATACATTGTCAATAGTTTATATATTTTTTTAATTACCAAATAATCTTAAAAATTTAAAATATTTTAATCATGCTAATATTTTATTGAATTTTAGGTACTTTGGCTTTGTAGCTTTACTTACAAAGATGCTTGTTGGGAAAATGTTAGAAAAATGTTAGAAAATTACAAATTTTGAATTTCCTATAGGTACCTTATTTTCTGATAATGTTGTGTATGGATGTCCATATTTACAAAAATCAATGCATTTATACACAAAAAAAAATTCAAAATTCTTTTTAAAATACTTGATTTCATTGAATTGGAGTAAATACAATTTTAATTGAATAGCAGTATCACTTGACCATTCCAAGTTAATGCAGGATTTTAAGACTTAAAAGTTTATAAAATATTCTAATTAAAAAAAAAAAATGAAAAGTTCTTGCAAAAATTCATTATTAATTGAGAAAAATCTTAAGACAAGTCCATAATATATATTTTATTCAAAACAAAAACTTTTGTAATTAAATAGTGTCTTAGTTTTATTTTTTATTTTATGATTCTGTGTAGATTTTCTGTAACTGGGGGGTCCTGTCTGACTAAAAAAAAAATTGTCAATTTAAATTTGCTGAGGACTTGTCCTTGTAACAATTTAAGTAATACAAAAATTCTCAATTTTATAAAAATTATACATACCTTTGCTTGGATTCTAGATCTGCTGGAAATAGATATTTAGTAGGAGCAAAATAGATGATATTAAGAAAATAACTTTTTTTTTAACATTTGTTTGTCTATGTGTGATTGCATTAATTTGGTTACAATTGTTTTGTAGGAATATTTTTTTTTTCTCTCAACATCGAGCTTATTCTCTAAATATAAACCCAAAATAAAAGTATCATAAATATATAATTCACACACACACACACACACACACACACATAATGACAGAAATTGTGTTGATTGATTTTAATGTTTAAATTTTCCAAATTCTGAATCCTCCTTCTCAGAAAAGGAGGAAATTCCATTAGGAATTCTCCAATGTTCATTTTGGAAGAAAAGTACAAGAAATATAGCCCATGCTTTCGACTTAAATCATCATTAGGGTAGAGAGACAATTTGTGAATTTCATAGAACTAGTGAGTGTTGTGATGTAGGAGAGGTGTGACTTTTTTTTAAAATATACACTAGCAGTAGAGCCTGGCGTTGCCCGGGGATGTAACAGTAAGAGATAGATCAAGTATTGACCATCATAAAGACTGAAAAATAAAATTGACAAAGATTATTGTTTAAGTTTGACGGACACGCATGTCTTAATTAGTTTTATTTTTTTTTTTTTTTTTTGGTCAAAGCCAAACTCGAACAAAAGCATTGTTTTCAATCATTGAGTCTACCGATTGAATAGAATTTTATTATAAACAATTGTCTTGTAAATGGAATTTTTAAAGCATTCTTAATGTAAAAATAAAGAAAAAAGTGTGCAAGACAATAAGAAAACACTACCTGCCAAAAAAAAGTGAAGTTTTGTTGAAATCGGCTGAAAAATGTAGGAAATCCGATCCCATATATAATGAACAAGCAACACACACACACACACAACCTGGGTTTTATAATAAGTATAACTCGATATGAGTTGTCCCCCTTTCATTCTCACAATGCCTCTTCATCGTGTTTTCAAATTGATTTTGTGCAAAAACAATTGTTTTTCCAATTTTTGGCACTGTCAGAACCACCACAAGGTAATTTTACATAGTCCTGTGAAGTTTTGTTGAAATCAGTTGAAAAATGTAGGAAATCCGATCCAATATATAAATGTACACACACACACAACCTGGGTTTTATAATAAGTATGATTTAAGGATGTGGGCACTTAAGATATAATTGTTTTTATTTTTTTTGATGGTTTTTTTTTTTTTTTTGTACGAGTATTACTTCAAGGATCATAAATCTGTTTTTGCTATTTGATTTTACTAGTATTTTGGTATTTGCAAGTAGATGTCTAATGTTACAATGATCCCTATGCTGCTTATTAATGTGTTTGTCTGATGGCACTATGGTCTAATAAGGTGGCAAGTGAGTCTGAATGTGGGTGTAGCATATCCTATGTAAGATTCTCTTTTTTTTTTTTTTTTTTTTATTTATAGAGAAAGTGGGCAAGTATATTCATACACAACACTACTATGGCCAAACTATACTCTGACATCAATCAACCAAACCTTTTTATACAAAACCAGGATAACTCTCACAAATGTAAAATTTAAATAAAGAAAAAAGCTTATACAAAGAATCAAGATCTGATAAAATACTCAATCTTTCAAACAAACAACTTACTGAATATCTAAAAAAAAAACTTAAAATTTTGGACCAAACTGCCATATATAAAATAAATGCAACATCAAACAAACTGAAATAGGAATCTTTTACAACAATATTGTAAACTTACAGAAAGATAATATCATCACATCTCACTCAGGACTAAAAAAAAAACTTATTAAAAAGTGAATCTTTCAAAAACAGATATTTTAAAAACACTAATTCACTTTTAAACAAATCAAACTTGAAAAAAAAAACTGATAAATCAAACACTTTCATAATATTAAATAAGGATGAATACTACAAAAAAACTGCAGTTAATACTAGATGATACTACAGAATTTTAAAACAATTATAGAAAATCACATCTATTCTGCTAAAAAAAAATCCACATAAATCTACTGATAACTGTTAAAACTTGGAAAACAAAATCACTGGTTTATAATCTTCCTGGTTATTTATGAGAATGTTAAAATCCATAAGTCAGGCAATCCACTCCGCCCTATAATATCACAAGTTCCTACACTTGTATATCAAGAATTTTAAACTAATCATACCATACTTACCTACCAAATATAGTATCTGCTCTACTAATTAACTTTTATAAATTCTTCACTCAACCTAACCTCAGGATGAAATCTTAGCATCCTTAGATGTTGAAAATTTGTTCCCTAACATTCCAGTCCATGAAATAATTGACATTATTTTAAGTAACTTTTAACATCCACAACATGAGTCTCTTTCCACAATCACCTTGGTAATATTTATACCCAGACTGACAGTATCCCTATGGGCAGCACTCTGGGCTCTTTATTTTTCAAACTTTTAGAAAAGAAAATATTCAATAAAATAAACTCCTTCATGCTAGATATATTGATGCCATCTTCATCCAAATTAAATCCGTTAATGACATTATAGAACTTGAAAAAAAACTCCATTTTAAAATTCACTTATGAAGTAAATACAATAAATACCTTTTCTAGAGATTCTCATTGACTATAACAATAATAATTTTTTTTTATATTAAGTCTGTTTGTTCTAATTTTTGTCTTCTAAATTACAACAGTGAATGCCCTGAAAAATATAAAACTGCTGTCATTAATAACCTAATCCAAAGAGCTAAACTTATTTCCTCATCTAAAATAACTTTCCCTAAAAAGAATTAATATAAAATGAACACTTATCAATAATAGGTACCCTAATTATATAGTCAACAAGCAAATCAAATCAAATTTCATCTAAACTAACAACAACAATTATAATAAAAACTAGTCATAAACATAATATTGACAATAACATTATTAACATATATTACCAAAGTTAGATTAACCACAATTATGAAAAGATGAAATGGCAATAAAAACAAAAAACACCTTTTTTTTATTTATTTATATATATATATATATATATAACTGGTCGCTAAAAATAAATATACCAGATTTATTATTTACTACAAAAAATTCAAAACTAGCAACTTATTGAAAATAATGTATTCCAAACTCCCAACCACCTATACAAGATCAATGTTGTATATGAAGATACTTGCCCACTCTGAATGTTTCTCTGTAAATAAAAACACAAGATGTCTTACATAGGATATACCACAACCACACTCTCAAGGTGTCTCACCTACTACTTATCAAACCATAGTGCCATCAAAGAACACGTTAATAAGCAGTATGAAGATCATAGTAACATAACAGCTGCTCAAAAAACCTACCAAAATACTAGCAAAATCAAATAGTAAAAACATAATTATGATTCTTGAAGCAATACTCTTACAACAAAAGCAACAATCAATAAATAAAAACAATTAAAACTTAAAAGCCCACATACTTAATTATAACACACACACACGTCATGATACTCTTTGCCTATGTCACAACTTGTTCTATGAAATTCACAAATTGTTTGCTTACCCTGGCAATGAATTGTTGAAAGATTGGACCATATTTCTTGTACTTTTATTTTTCCAAAGTAAATGTGGAACAATTTGACAGGATTATTTGTAATTTGAAAAAAATTATCATTAAAATTGACACAAATTAACACAAAATGTCTGTTCTTTTCCTTAAAGAATATTTGCTGCCTAAATACACAGAATAATATATATATATAAATGTATTTTAAAAGATAAGATTTCCTCTTTTTATAGAAGATGTGTTGACATGAAGATTGTAAACATTGTCAATTCTTAGGCTGTTCAGGGTTTTTACATTTAATAAGTTGTCTTTGCCTTTTTGGCTTTTGTATGGCACTTTTAACATTGATAATTGAAACCTGTTTAACAGGTTGATGCTATTTAAGATTTATTTTCTACTACCATTATACTTCACTGTCCTGTCTCCAAATGCTGATGAAAATGCTTTATTCAGACTTTATTTTCTAGGTTTATCATTTGTACATGAGATTTTCGTAACCATTTATTGGTTATGAAAATCACATATACAGGTTAGCTTGTGTTAAAACTTATTACCTATTAGATGTTTAAACAGCATATTAAAATATTATCAATGTTAGACTGTTATGATATAAAATGGTTTACAGTATCTTCACAATGAAATGGAAAGGTAATATTGTATTAAACTGTTTTTAGTCTTTGAATGTTGTCAAAAGACCACTTCTTTTTTTTTTTTTCTTTTGTGGAACAGTTCATATTTAAAGCTAACTGGAAATTATTTTATTGATATTTTACAACTGAAATATTATTGGAGTTCATAAAACCCAGCTAGAAGGTCTTTTTTTTTTTTTTTTAAATTTATTTTTTTAAATTCATGACACTGTATCTACATTGAATTGATCAACATGATAATATGGTATGTTATATATATTTTTAACCATCTCCACAACAGATGTTTGAAGAATGTTTTGTCAAGAAGTGATGAATGAATGAATGAATATGGTAGCAAATGAAATATACCATTTGATGTGTTGAACCTTGATTGAAGCAAATGAAATGTTTTCATTTGTAATCTCGGCATTGTACTAATTTATATCACTCAATATCTTCTTTTTATATTGTCAATTACAAGCAGTGTATTTCTGTTGTTAAACAGTTATGCATTTTGAATTCCATTAAAATATGCTAAACACATTTAAACATTGACCCAATAACAATTTTAATGTGTTTTATTTCTTTTCCATTTGTCATTGCTTGCTGTTACTGCTTCACTAGCCAACTGTGGGAGTAGCATTCAACAGCATTCATGACCAACTGTTCCTCAAATTCCAAAACTTGTGGGTTTAATCAATATTGACTGTTGCTTGTCTTTATTGTAGAATGTCTTGATGCCTCCTCCTCCTCCTCCCAGGTCAAAAGATGATGTCAGAACATACAGAAATTTCCACATCCAAAAGGAGGTAAATCCGTGTAAATAACTCAGATTTATCGTTAACCCTTTCCCCGACACAAGATTAAAAAGAAAAAAAAAATTCCAGTTTCCCATTGCAAGAAGTTTTTTTTTTTTTATTTCTGATAACAATAAGCTTTTTGTTGTTAAAATATATAAGTAATTTTAGTTCACATTGAATTTAAAAAAAACTTATTCCCCCCTGTTTATTTGGGGGAAGATAGTTGCCAATTTATGAGCATATCTCTTTAGTGTACTTTGAGAATTTTATTTATATTAAATAGAATTTTACTTTCATTGTTTTTTGTAATTCACATTTATAATACCAAAGATTCTATAGAATACCATTGTGAGAATCTGAATTTCCATATTTCTTTTCTAATATGACCAATTTCTTTTGTATATAATCCCCCTCCCCCAGTTTCTTAAGTAAGATTGTATTGTTCGGGAGGGTGGGGAAAACAAAATTGTTTAACTTCATTACATCTGAATTTTTTATTTAAATTTTTCTTTTTACAGACTTTGCTTTAATCAAATATTTAAGCTTTCTATTTGTGAAACAATGTTTGAGATAGGTCAAGTATCTCAAACATGGGCACTTTAAAAACATGCATTTTATTAAGAACCGTACACTGCTTTTACTTGTTGGAAATAATATAACAAATAAAAAAAAAATAAAAAAAAACTTTTTAGCAATATGAAAAACTGGAAAATTTACCAATATTAAAATGACATGGGCTAATTTTATCTCTTCAAAATTGGGATATTATTTTAAGGCTTATAAATTAATCTTCTCTATTCTTTTTTTGTGATCATTCTTCAGGTGATGCCAAACTGTGAATGTCTTTTTTTTTCTTTTTTTTTTTTTATAAAGATTTGCTATTTTTCTCAATTTTTCAGTACAATTGAAAGAAATATTGAATATAAATTAAAATTTTGAAGTGAAAATGTTTATATAAACATTATTTTTTACCTTAAATTCAGTATTGCTTCTTTCACTAAGTGAACTTTTTCATGTCATATTCTGTAAAGATCTGTAACTCTATAGCATTTGCTCTTTGATACACAGATTAAATGTAATTTTTGTTTTTTTTTTCTTTTACAATAAATTTAATTTGAGTATTTTACATATTTTATGATCAGAAATGGCAAAAAAGAGAATTGCATTTCACAGTGTTGCAACATCTGAAAACTTTTTTCCTTAATTATTTTCCCCAATTTGTTTAATTTTTATTAACCTTTTTTTTTTTTTTTACTTCTTTTACATAATTTTAATAACTGTGATTGTGCTGGTGGATAAATTAATCCCTTGTGTAATCTGGAATAGATAATGTCTACCTCTTTTGTTATCTGAGAATGTAGATAAGATAACTTGTTATCTATTCTATAAGATTGTACAGATGACAAAATCAAGATGTTAACTTCAATGATTATACTCTTTGCAGTTTTGCAATTTTTAAAAAATATTTTTTTATTAATAAAAATCTTAAATGATGTCAAATTTTGGACATAGAACTAATTTTGAAAAGCGTGCAAAAATCGGGGTACATAAAAAATATTTATATTAAAAGCATATTTTTTCATTTTCTCACACACTGCAAATGTGTATCTGCAGGAAGAAAATCCCATTTTCTTGTGGAGTAAAAAATATTTTCACAATGCTTTTTTTTTTTTAATTAGTAGATGCATGCTTTGTTTCTAATAGTAGTCTCTTGTGGGGGGGGGGAATAACAAGTAAGATATTCTTGGTAACTATTGCTACTGTTAGCTTTACTTTTGATGGCATCCAAAGTAAAATCAGGGAAAGATATCCCTGCACTGTTAGCACCAAAAACAAGAATGTCTAAAACACAATAGCTTGTAACTTGTAAGGAAGAATCCTAAAGAGTTTTCTTTTTCCAGAAACCCTAAATATATTAATTCATTTGGCTACTTGTGGTGACAATTCATTTGTGTTGATTTGATATTTATAAAGATTACTTTTCTGACATTCTAAGAGAAAGATGACTCTGAATCCAAAACCATAACTAAATCATAGGTTGCACTTTGGCAAGATATAGCATCCAGTAGCCATCCCTGCCAGGTTTATGGTGAAGACATCGGCAACAGGATGTTGGATGTAGTCCGCATCTAACAGACCAGATTTGGCATTGAACTAAAATATTGTCATGCAAAAGATCCTTCATACTGGATAATGGAGGAGACCTAATTATTCCAAGTCAGATGAAAATTGCAGGAACACAGAGTAGCACCTTGTGTCTCCTAATATATGTGCTACCAAAGTCACTCTGATGACCCACATAAAGCAACATGAGGAAGAAGCATGTGGATGATATGGGGCATCCTAACAGACAATCTAGTTCTGTTAGTGTAGATGAATAAGATTTGTAATGGATTTATTATAATTAACGACACCTTGACAAAATATAATGAAAAATATTCATATATAATGTGCAGATGGTGTAATGGTTATCAGTACAGAAAGTGCAATTGGCAGACCGAGTTCAAATTCTAGCCTAGTCAAACCTGTTTGCTTTTGCACTAATGCCTTTGGGAAAGGCATAAATCCATCTCTTCCCCTAGCTATGAGTTAAATAGCAAAGTGGCTGTACTGCAGGAAAAGGACGATCATGAATTCAAAGCCTTGGTGAATAGAAAACTGCTCTACCACCTTTCCCAACATCATAGAAATTCACAAATAATAAAGAAAAAAAAATATGTGGAGAGCTGTGATCAGCCATGTCCTGAAAAGACATGGTATTTGAAAAAAAACCCAAAAAACTATTATTGAATATGTCAGTCAATACAAAAGGTAAATCTAAGAACTGAAAAGATATAACTGATATTTTAATAATAAATATATATGAAAAAAAAAAAAAAACAATTATGACTAGGAATTAAGTTTTATATTTCCAAAATTATTCACCAAAACTGAGACACGTATAAATATAACTGTTTTGAAGAAAGAGGCTTTATACCCCTCCACCTTTTCTTCTCTTCTTTTTTTTTAAGTGGGTGGTGGCAAGGATTGAACTCTGAAAGAGGACATGATTTTGGGGAGTTTTAATAGATTTACTCTTGTTTCACAGAATGCCTAACATAGGTTTGTTTGTACAGAAACCATATTAATTTTTCACACCATCCTCCTCTTCCCTGCACATTTGGGTCAATTTTTTGCACTCTCCCTCATTTCCTAGCTTGTTGTCTCTTTTCACTGCTTTCATTCATTTCTTTTTTTCCTTCTGATATTGTAAACTCATTTCATATTCTATTAGCACTTCTTCACCAGCTTATTCAATTTTATCCTATTTTCTCTTATTCATGCCTCTGTGTGTCAGTATGTATATTTCAGAAACATTAAAAAATATGGTTTGTGAGAAATTTGCTTAACATATTAACTTTATAATGGTTGCATTAAAAATTTGACTGTAACCAGTTTATTTTTTTTCTTTATATATTCCAAACATTCACATAACAAACTACGGATCAACATGTTCTGTAATTTAATTTATATTACCAGAAGATCATTTTGCTTTTTTTCTTGGTAATCTGCTTAAATCTTGTCAATAAATGACTTTGTTCAAAATAGTTAATTTAAGTTATAATTTAAATTATGATTAAAATTATATTAAAAAAGAAAATATTGAGACCCTTTAATTAAATCCATAACCAGGAATTTTTAAAAAAAAAAAAAAATGTATAATTTTCTTCAAAGGCAAAAGTTGAGATTGCTAAATAAGAATTTCAAAATAATTTCAAAGTCCCAGATGTGCAAATAAATTCTCTTATGTAAATCAGATTGTTAGAATTAATATAAGTTATTGTTTTATATAAGCTGCAGATTTTATCAATAATTTTTACAGGAAAGCACCTGATTGCAAGAATAAATTACATGGCAGGCATTATTGTTACTGGTAATGTCTCACTGTGAAATTTTTAGTTTAATTTCACCTTTTGTGATAGTTCCCAAAACACATGCTGTTATCATTGATAATCTTATGGATAAGCATTCATTTATCTCTATACAAGAGTAAATGGCCGGGGAGAAGTGGTGGGGGGAGGACAATAGTGGGTTTTGCATGAATGTGATAATTAGCATCATTTTGTAAACTATTGATGACTGATGTAATGGCATTATTTTATAAACTATAAAAAAAAAAAAAAGATACAAAATATTAGGAAAACGTTACAAGAAACAAATGAACATTAGAAAAAACTACATAATGTCACAAAAATAGGGAACCTAATCAAATGATAAAATGGTGGATTAAAGAATATAATTGAATCAGAATTTAATAGTTGGTTCATCTAGCAAATTAATTTAATAAGACTTTGGAATCATAGATTCTGATAACAAAAAAAAAGAAATAATAAAAAGAATGTATATTGATAAATTCTTTAACCTGATTTGTATACTCTTTTTCTACTTTACAAATTATTGTACTAAATTCTATTAGAAATCTACAAAGTTTGAGAATAATGTCTAATATCCACTTTGATGTCCTGTTTGTCTTTACAATATTCGTTGCTTTTACAATTATGAAATTTTACATGTATACATGACATATTAAGAATAAATTTCTCTCATTTGTCATTTTTGTTCTATATGAATCAATCACTCCAGGTCACTTTTTAAAAAATATTTTTTAATTCATTATCATTTTTATTTATTTTTCTCATGTTAAGATTGTATTGTTGCATGTGGATTAGTAAAAATAATTTAATGAAAGTTACTTCAGAAATACTGGGTAACTTTAGTAGTGTTATAAAATTTTGTAATTTTTACAAAAAAAAAAAAAATGAAAACAAAAATAATCAATTTCTTATTGGATAAATAAATTTTGCTTGACTTGTGTATGTGATATATTTTCTTAGTGTTTTAGACAACTTTAGTTTGGAAAAATTTGAATGTTTAAATTTATTCTGAAATGGTTCCAATTGTTTGTTTCTTTTTTTAATTATTTTATTTCAGCTTTTTGCTTATTTCAAGTCTAGGAATGAGAATTGTATCAATGTATTGAATAGTTTTTCATGATTTAACATTTTGCATTGTTTTACTCAGTAGGTTAGTACATTAAAAATATCTGCTATTTTAGATTTTTTTAATAAAAATGACCTTAATGTGACACTATAAACATTCTTCCTAATTTTTTTTTTTTAACTTGGTTCTATTACTGTTTCTTTTAGTTTAATATTTTCTTATAATAATAATGACCAAGCAATTTCTGAACATCAGATTAGTTTTACAGAAAAACTAACACCTGATAAGGTCAAGAAGTTGTTTATATCAAATTAATTCTAAGAATTACCAGTTAACTCCTTTTAAATCTATTTTGTTCTAACTAGTTGTACTATAAGGTTGAAACAAAAGTTTGTGGCAGTTGAACACATGACTGTTTCCCATGTAATTGGAATTTGAGGTCATGTGCCTATTCTGAATTTACATTTCAATGACTTTCTATACAATTTGTGTAGATTGTGAATTTTTAAAAAATGTTTTTGTGTTAAAAGTAAAAAATTGAGGAAAATGAGATACATTTTCATCATTTGATGACCTTTTTTATTTCCAGAAAGAAAAAATATTTTATATAAACAGCAAAAGAAAAGATGTGTGCTGTTTATGGAGATGGTGCCATAGCTAAGAGTACTGTTCATAAGTGGTTTGTTAGGTTCAAAAAATCTGGCAGTCCTGCAGTTGCTGATGACCAAATCAAAATGCTGATTAAGAATAATCGTGGTCACATGACCTGGAACATTACAGAGATACTCTACATGTCTGATGAGTGTTATTAAACATTTGAAAACACTTGGATATTGGAATCATGACAATATTTGGATGTTTCACAATTTAACGGGGGGAAAAAAAAAACTTAATTTAAATTTTTAAACTTAAAATATTTAAAAAAAAAAAAAAAAATGATCACAGGTGATGAAAAATAGATTGTTTACAACAATGTAGAATGAAAAAGGTCCAGAGAAAAATGAAATGTGCTGCTATTAATTATTCCAAAGGCCAAAGAAGTGGTGTATCTGGTGGGACTGGAAGGGTATTCTGTATTACAAGCTCCTGCAAAATCCGATATTGAATTCAGACCTGGTATTATTTCTCAATTTGACCAATTAAAGGCAGCAATCTATAAGTGTTCAGAATTGGCCAATCAGAACAGTGTCGCTTTCTATCAGAACAGGGCAAAACCTCATGTCTCTTTGCAGAAATTGGTACAGCTTCATTGGGATATCCTACTATACCTACTATGCTTACCCGACTTTGTGGCTTATGGCCATATCACGTTGAAACACTGTTTAACTTCAGTGATCATACAAGAACTAATGCAGGGCCTGGTAAATACTTAGATGGGTGACTACTTGGGAATATCAGGTGCTGTAAGCTTGGATGTGTGCGTATTGTAATGGATAATGACATGGAATTGGAAATTGGCGAGCCAAATTCCAATTAAGTTCATTATATTCACTTATGTGCATATACCCTTGGAGAAGGTATGAAGCCACTCCCCCTGGCTATATAAGTAAGGCTTGTATCACTAAATCATTATCTCTCCCCCCAACCTCCACAAAAAAATTCTTAAAATGTAAAAATATTTTCTGGCTTTAAATAACATACAAATGGTTGATAAGCCGTAAAAAAAAAAATGTAAAAAAATCAGTAAATCACCTGATTTTGCACTTTCCGATTACCACTTATTTTGATTTCTGAAACATTCTCTTAATGTGGAAAAATTTTAATTACCTTGAAACCTGTGAAAACCACTTAGAGTGTTTCATCACCCAGAAAGTTGTCAAATTCTGAGGGAATAGAATCCTGAAACTGCCTTGGAGATAGTAAAAGCTAGTGGAACAAAATGACACCTATGTGGTTGATTAAATCTATATATAAATATCTAAATATTGCCTTTGAAATTCACTTAAAATATGCTACAAACTTGTGTTCCAACCCAGTAATTTAACTCCGTTATCTTTTCTATGATAAACATTCTTGTTGGTAAACTTTCTACTCTAGGCTAACTACTTTGATCCATTCTATGGTTCAAAGTAGTTCCAGTATTCTTTTGATCAGTTTGCATGCATTTCTAAATATCCTTTTTAATCTTTTGCTTTTTACTATAAACAATATGCATTGGAGAAATAGTTGCTTCAGCCAGCTGTAAATTGCTTTATATAGAGTTGTGAGACAACCTAGCTATCAGTTAGTGAAGTGCATCACTGTAAATTCTGATAGGAACACACTATAATTTTACATAAACTATTATACTGTTGAAATTATGCAAACTGATGATTATAAAATACTTGCTTTCTCTTCCTAACTAGCTGCACTGTGTATGACTTTTCAGCTTGATTGCATTCCTCTTTAAACAAGGAATATCTGTTAAAGGTATTAATATTGTTGACTTTGGTATATAGATAATTTAAAGAATTTGTCATTTTTTTTTCTAAGAACTAAGCAGAATTTTTTTTTGTTTCCTTTATTTTTCTTTTTAATACTATTTTTGCTTTTAATCGTATATTCATGAAATAACTTGGATTTTTACTTCATTTATCTAACAAGGTGATATAGAATACCCATGTTAAATTAGTTTTCAGGATTATCTGCAACCTTTTATTTAATTTTATTCTCTTTGCTGTTATTTTTTTTTTCTTTTTTTTTTTTTTTTCTTCCACAAAGGATACTGAGGGGAATAAATGTTCGTTTAATTTACTTGTCATTTTCTTATTAATGAGCAATCCTGTTACTATACATTTGTTAATGCAAAAGAAAAAAAAAATTCTTTTACTATGACCTACTTGTATTCATGTGCAGAAACCTGATATGAAGCAGATATTAAGCCTTCAAGTCTCATGTGAATTAACCTGATTTTTTTTTAATTAAAATCAGGTTATCAACATTTATTACTTGAATATATTTACTCATATTTATAGAAACCCAGTGAACAATAAGCTTAGGACAGCAGACAATAAAAGACTGAAGCTTGAGAAATAATCAGCATAAGGCCCTGCTGTAAATTGAACACAGAAATAATAATCATGAATTGATGAGTAAGATGCAGTATTACAGAGTGATAGGAAATTGTGTGTGTTTGTTTTCCTTTACAAAATAATGCAAAGTTTAGAGAAGGGCAAATTAGCAAGAAACCTTTTTCTTTCTTATACTGCTGTTTTTGAGGATGAAGCAGCTCAGTTCTTAGAACCAACAGCCAGACTACCCACACATATCATTTGATTATAGTGATAAAGGCTTGTGCAGAACCAACCACACATTTTGGAAGAGCTGAATATAGAGAACTGGCACACAGACCCAAAAGACCCTCCACAAGTTTTGAATTTGGGGTCTTCATTCTCATAGACCAGGGACAACCTGTGGGCTGCACTGTGGCCTACTGCACCCTAAAATCTTCAGATATGTTACTAAAGTAAATGAAAATATATGAGAAAATTATTTTCAGATTTTTCTAGTAGGTTCACTTCCCCATTGCACTAAAAGGGAAGGGGTCAAAGGCCTTTGCCAAGATACATCAGCTGGTGTGTGGGGCAAGAGCAAAATAAAAATTTAGTTTATCTAGAAAACTCTTATGCATGTAGGGTAGTACATACTGTTGTGGACAGTTCTTTTCATGCATGAAAAAACCTCAAAACTTCTAAAAGAAATTGTAGTTAAATGGAAATCGCTCTTTCTTGGAATAAATTCTTACCATAAAAGCAGATATTGACAATATTTTAAAAGGAAAGCAATGTCAAAAATCACATTAAATTTATTTTATTTTGTCTATGTATTATTTGTAATTATATATATATATATATATATATATATATATATATATAATGTTATTAAAGTTTGATATTCACAACTTTTGAATTTTTTAGATAAAATACTTTTGTGGCCTCGGGAATATACCTAAATTTCTAATTTGGCCCATTAGGAAAATAGATTGGACAACCCTATCCTAGATCATTCATCACCCAAGGATATAGGACCCAGTCTGTCCTACTATTTACCCATAGCTGGGTGGGTAAGATGGATTCATACCTTTCCCAAGGGTATTAGCCTGTAAGCGAATGTAATGAACTCCTCTTTCATTTTATTTATATATAATATATATATATATATATGGGATTCCCACTTTGCCATATTCCATCTGAGTGGACATACAGATAAGTATCCAATTCAAGTACTAGGCACACCTACAGTTAAAATCTTTCAGTGTAATTGCTGATCATCAATTAAATTCTATATGCAGTTGACACCCATGCTTGTTACCATTGCTTATTGATATAAAACCATTCACTACATCATACATCTCCACTATTATTGTCCAGTTCTTTTCTTTTTCTATGTGCCGTGTCCTTTCAGGACATAGGCGATCATGGCTCTCCACTCCCCCCTATCCCTTGTAGCTTTCAATAAGTTTTGTCCCTCTTCCACCTCCCCTAGACCATGTTCTGTCATCCACTTGCTTAAGCCTGCCAGATATGTCCTGAATTGCTTTCCCTTGTCTCTCTTTCCCTCTATTTGACCTGTGAGTATCAGATTCTCCAGGCCTTCCTTTCTCATTACATGTCCCAGAAATTTCAGCTGCCTCTTCCTGATGTTAAGTATAAGCCGCCTCCTTGTTTGCATCCTCTTTAAGACTTCATCGTTGCTCACATGCTCAGTCCATGATATTCTCAGCATCCTTCTGTAAAACCACATTGTTGCTTTGAGTCTCTTCATCTTTGGGGAGACCATCCAACATTCACTGCCATAAAAGAGGACAGAATTCACGTAACAGCTCAGTACTTTTTTCTTTTTTACCAAAGTGATCCTCCTGTCTTGCAGTACTCTGCCCAGCTTTTGGAATGCATCCTTGGCTATACCAATACATCTATAGATCTCAGTGTCACACAGTGGCAAATTTTTTAAAATCTCCTCAGGAGGAGATTTATAAAATCTTGCCGTAGATTAATTAGTAACTCCAAAATTTCTCACAAAACATGATTTATGGTATTTTAGGATAGGAATACAGAATTGGTTAAGCTTCAGTGTCTATGCTTGAATTTAGCAAATTTAGAAAGAAAAAAAAACACTGCAAAATCTAAGTTACCTCCCCATTTTCTAGGAATCTCCCCATACTGTTATAATTTTACCATTGGTTGTTACTAGCATTATCAGTTCACTATCCAAGTGCCTAAAAATGCATATTTGGTTCATTTATCATCGAGGAAGTAGTTTATCAAAAAAACAATATGGCACAAGAAAAAATACTTTACAAAACTCTTCCTAATAATTAAAGGCTGTTGGTATATAATTTACTTAAGTGCTAATTTATTAGAAAATAGCTTTTTTTTTTTTTTTTTTTTTTTACATGAATGTTTACAAAAGAAAACTTAACCAACATTTTTTTTTCACTTGTTTTCAGCAGTAAGATAATTTTAAAATTTTTATTTTTGTTTTGTTTTTTGTTTTTTTTTTTTAAGCAGATTATACCATTCTCTTGATATGAGCCCCATGGATGAGCGTGATTTTGATTACTACTCTGATGAACGCTGGTAAATTAAGCTCAAATCTACCATTCTATACTAAAATTACTTTATTTACTAAACTTACTAACTTACTGACTAGTATTTCTTTCTTCATAATTTATGTTGCTTTTTACTGTAACTCCTAGATTGTCTTTTCTTTTCTTTTTTTTGTATAAGCTTGCATACAGTGAATTAGAGAATATAGCCATATGACTAGAATTGGTCAAGCCATTTGGTTTTCATAGCCTAATTTATAGAGCTGGCAACTTACTCTTTATTTCTTAGCCCCACTTTTTTTTTTACTGTTGATCATAGAATGATCATCTGGGATTGGTGATAAAAAAAAAAAATAGCAACTGAAATGAAGATGAAAGAAATACTAGTGAGAAAAGCACACTGTGCCTCATCTAAGTTTGAAGACAATTTACTAACATATACTTGGTTGTTTCTCATCTCTAAAGGTATTCCTTTTATTCATTCTTAATGTAACACTTTTTCTTCTTGCTATCTTGCCTACGCTAACACTTGTCTGCAAATCTCTTACATTTTTACAGTTGATTTTATAATTGACTATTACTGGAAAGCAGTCATAATGTATGATGGAGTGCTGAAAAGTACTTGACCCACTCAAAAAGGATTTCAAACTGTTTGCTTATTTGCTCAGATTTTGGGAAGTGAGTTGGGCTGAGAATTTCTCAACATGCAGCTAATCTCACCATTACCATTATAATTGCTAAAATTTAATCTTGATATCTATGAGGCTTATATTTAATCTGGCACAAAAATTGTGGTTAAAAAAAACATGGTGTACAATAACAAAAGGAAAATGGAGAGGATGGTGCAAAAAAAGACAAACTTTTTGCTTAATGACAACAAAATTTAGAACAAATGGAAGCCTCTTTTTTCTTCTTTTTTTTTTTTTTTGTTTGTGACATGGAAGAATGCATTTTATATGCTTTGTGTAATATTGAATATTGTGGATTTCACTTAAATTAATTTGAAGTGAAACTGAAATGAATGACCTCAGTAAGCACATCTAGAAAACTATTAATCTATAATTACCAATTATTTTGAATTCTAACCAATTATCAGTTTTACCAAGGTCTTTTATTGAATAACAAAGTTGCTTTTGTTTTATTTTTTTTAACTTGATGACTTCATTACTATTATTATAGGTTAAAATCTTAAGTTTGAGAAGTCACTGTAATTAATCATTTTTATTTCTTCCTCAGGATTTTTTTTCACTGCACTTTTTTTTAACACGGCCTATGAATATTAGAAGCACAAATACTGATTAAATTTTTTTATTTTGTATAAAAAGCCAATTTTGGTATAAGGTCATATTGAGTATGCCTTGAAGAAACAACTCCTTTATAATAGCTTTTAAAATTATCCTACTAAAAACAACACAGCCAATTTAGGATAAACATACTGATTCCATTTTTTTTTTTTTTTTTTTAACTGGAATGGCACTTTGATGTATAACAGATTCCATAAAACATTTGTTCCTACTTTAAGTAGAAAAATTAAGTTTCTTTTTTATCAACATCAAATAGGCAAGTATTAATGAATTTCAATAAGAAAAAAATACAAGCCAAGCAATAAACAATAGCAAATGTTTGCTGTAGAAATTATTTTGCTCAATGATGGCAATGATATGGCTTTAACTGGAAGCTGAAGAGAATAACTGCTGAAAATCAGAAAGACTGACTTCTCAAAAGTGTTGCATAATGACATTGTAAATTAAAACAAACTGAAACACTTGTAAAAGTATTTAACACTGGTGTGTTTCTTGCTCAGTATACTTTTTCATACCAAGAGTACCTGTATTAATTTTTCCATGGTATCAGCTGTCTGACTTGCAACTTGTTCATTTCAGGCATCTCCCACCCAGCCAGCCAGCCCACCTGCCGGCCTGTCTAGGTGATGTATATAACTGTGCACACAAACATGCAGACACACATTAATATATGCAGTACCATCACTAGATTGGTGTGAAAAGTCAATAGATGTAATATTCTTTTGAATTTACCATCTAATAGCCATCAGCAGAAAAGGCAAAACAAAAACAAGGAGATTTTATGCAAGCTTGCTGTATATTGCATGCATGCTGTAGCACAATACAGATCTCAGTATTACATGAACTGGACACATGAATACCTTCCCCCACTCCCCTTAATATTCTTTGTTATACACTTTTTCTTTTTTCTTTAGTTTACAATACTATATTTATGTGCTTAGGGCAGTGATTTTTCAACTGGAGTACTGTGCCACAATAAGTGTATGTATTAAAATTAAAACCCCTTTAAATAGATTATATGTGTATATCATTGTTATAAATAAACGTATACATAATATAGAAAATAATATAAAAGGAAAGTTTTTCTGGAATAAAAAAAAAATATTAAAATAATTGATCACAGCTAGAATCCTTGGAAGAAGATTTAAGAGTATGCCTATCCAAAATTTGATCTTGCAAAGATGTTAAAAAAAAAAATAACAAATAAAAAATATGCTGACTCTGATATCGTGTTAAATTATAATAAACAGAAAAATAAATGTTTGTTTTTATGAATTTTAATTATCTTTTTATTATAAATTATAATAAATTGTTTTTATATGCTAATAAATAAATCTGAAAAATTATGCTCTTTTTGCCCTGGTGAAGTATATATTATGCAGCTAAGGAAAAGATCGTTCACATTGACTTGATGATCCTGACTAAGTAGACTCCTTTTTTTTATTTTTTTTATCATCATAATTTAAGTGTGCTGCAGAAGTTTAACTATAGGTTCAAGTGTGCCATAAGATGAAAAAGGTTGAACAACATTAGCTTAGAGATTTGCCAAAAACTGGTGTTTACCATTGTTATAACTATTTTAGGCATTTATTAAATTTTATGCTTCAATAGCTGCTATAAAGAAGCAAAAAAACTCGATGAAAAAAGATTGTTTTACCCATTGTACTTAAGCACACATAAAAGCTCACCATTTAAACAGTAGTTTGGTGCCAATGTTTGTTATCTTTCTGAAAATTCACAAACTTATTTTTCACCCTTGAGCTTCTCTACACACTGAGAAAAGCCATTTTATTTCTTTACATCTTTTGTGTATAAGAATTTTATCATTTAGTATGTTTGGTCTTTCATATATTAGGGATTTCAAAAATTTACCAGCATAAGTCACTTTCTAGAATAACAACCCTGATGATAATTATTCTAAATAATTTATAGAATGATAGCTTCAAACAACTATCTGTTAATAAAAGCAGTGTTGATATTCTATTAATATACTCTTAAAGACCAACATTCACTAAATGCTTTCGATATATTAAAAAAATGCATTGATGAATAAGAATCATTTATATCAATAGTAATCTGAACACTAGTGACAAAAAGAGCAGATCTTCTATCCAAAGTGACTCACTTTACATCTGTTTGATAAATTGTTTACCTTTTTTATTTGTTTATTTTTTTATTTTTTTTTTTTGACAAAATATGAAGGTGTTTACTCTGTGTGGATTTTAAGTTTCATTTTCTGGGACAAATTTCTAAATTATATTTTCACTTATCAAATATGACCATAAAACATTTTTCTAGCTATCATTTCCAGTTTTTTTTGTTTTTTTTTCTCATCTTCTGGTGAAAATAATATAGTAAGAAATACAAATTTGTATTTCTCAGAAAAAATGAAAATAACTCAAACTTTGAACCTGCTCCATCAAATCTTTATTTTTCTCATATCTATCTTTTGAATGTAAAAAAACAATGCTAAAATGCAGCTTGAACTATTGTTCTCATCTTTGTTGTTGCTATTACAATATTTCAGCTGTGCCCTTTGGCCTTTATCAGGCAATTGTTGATCCAAGGAAACTTCAAGGTATTTCAAACTGAACCCTTTATTTCATCTATGGGGGTAGATTGTTCTTGTTTCCATGGCCATGGATATCTTGTCTAGTTCTTATTTAGTACTGCTCAATTAGTGTTTATCCTGTCTTCACTGAATTCAAGTAAACAGTATTTGTTTGGCCCAGGGATTGAACTCGCAATTATAACATGTTGTATCCTTAAAGAGGTTACAAACAAAGGTGGTACTCGAGTGAAGGAACAGCAACACATGTGTAGATGAAAGAAAGGGAGTTTTATAATAAAACAAAATACACTACTGAAAGACAGGGAATTGGGTAGCAAGCTAGTAATTCCCGAAGCCAGCCCCAGGTATATCCTGTGCTCACTATATATAGCTACTGATATAGTCAGTCCACCTAGGTGATAGGGTCAGGACATAATTGTTTCTTTTTTCCTCTTCCTAGTACTTCTCAGTCTCACCAAATTCCTGAATCAATGTTATTGTCCCACAGACAACTGAGTAGAAAACTTGGAGCCTTCTTTAAAAAAAAGGTTAAAAATGGTTCCAACCCTGAAAATTGAGTGGAAGTTGTCACAGATCCTAAAAAAAGAACATGGACTTCACACTGAATAAGTATAGTCAGCTGACTCAGTATTACACAAAGCTGCCACACATGTATAGTCTTTCCAATATTCCTGCAGGGACTCAGCATACTGTCTATTGGGCAGATTCCTTGTGGATATAGCCAACTCACTTGCATGGAAGTCCTTGTCATATGTTAGGAACTGAGAACACTTTGTGGAATGAATCTAATGGGTCCCATTCCTAGCAAGTTCCTACAGATGAGGCTCTGACAGTGGGTCAAATCCAATCCATCCCTTGGAGAATTTGTTAGCATTCTAATAGATAGCATGATGGTAAAGTTCATGTACTGTGTAGACATTCTTCCAGGAAGCTGTACAAATACTTTTGAACTATATGAACTCGATAAAACCTTCAGTCTAGTTCACAATGAAATAAATCAATCAGCTGGACTTCTTGGATATACTAATAACTCACAAAGGGAAAGGATTCAAGACATCTGTATATCACAAGCCAACCTTCAGCAGACAATACCTAAACTTCAGTTCCCACCATCCATGCAGTGTAAAGAAAGGGTTTGTCCAATGTCCACAACACTTATGCAAAAATCATAAGGGACAACCCAGGCATATACGAACAAGAAATGATCAGCATCAAACATATCCTTCAAACTAATCACTATTCTGTAAGCATAAGCTCAGTTTCTGCAGGTAGAGACAGAATGGTCAAGGAGGAAGACCAGAAAACTGCCACAGTTTGTCTTATGTCAATGTCTTGTCAGAAAAGATTCAGAAGATATACAATCTATAGACTATCAGAACAATATTTGAAAGCAGCTCTACTCTACAGAGAAGTCTTGGCAAAGTAGAGCTTAAGTTGGAGAACATGACCAAGAACTGTGTGTACTTCATTCCTTGCAGTTATGGTGAAAAATATAAAGGTGAAACTAGCTTCCCCCTTAAGACTAAGGCTTGATGAATGTCAAAAAACTAATTAGAGGTGAGGCAATGAAATCAAGAATGTCTGATCATGTATGAAGGAAAAAGGGTAGGCATCAACCCCTCTGGAATGAAAAAGTAAAAAAAAAAAAAAAACCCTGGGAGCCAAACGTCTGAAAGAATCATTGTATATGCTAGGTCATGAGGATCACTTTAGTAGGCTTAGCATAAAAATAAATGAGAGCCATTAATAAAGAAGTGACAGCAAGGCTTCAACAGCAGCAGTAATATGTGAAACCTCAGTGAGTGTACTCAAGTATGACAAATAGTAGTAGTAGTAGCAGCAGCAGGTTAGGTTTAAGGTTCCAAGTTCTTCCCTCAGAATACTACTAGGCTATTGTCGCCTAGTGGATTAAAGCATTCATTTGTGAATTTTGTGACATAGTAATTGCGAGTTCAATCTCTGGGTTGGGCAGTGTGTACTTGGAAATGGGATGAGCAATAACTGAGCAGTACAAAATAAGAACTAGATGAGATATCCCTAGACATGGAGAGTGGAATGAGAACAATTTACTTCTGTAGGTTAAAGAAATATAAATAATAATGATGGTAATGTTGTTTGGTCAAAGAATTCTGAATGTTTCCTGTACAGAAACAGCTAATTTCACCATTACTATTGCCACACAGGTAATCTAACATTTGAAACAAAACAAATTTCAGATCATACCAGTAACAATGATTTTCTTCTTTGAACTTAACAAAATTAGAATTTTTTTTTTTTTTCACAGAACTAGTCTGTGACTATAGCACTGATTGTAAAATCTATAAAAATTATTTATCGAGGAAAAAAATTATTTCTCTCCTAAGCTCTTTTGGATGCAGTTTTAAGAAAACTTCATTCAAGAGTAACAATCACATAATTTTATTTGATACAAAGTGTTGGGAGGGGGATACATTTATTGATTTAATATAATAGCTCTTTATAATAAATGTACCATCTTGTAAAAAGATTGAAAACAACTGATTTAGGATTAAGATATACTATTGTTATTCTAGTTGCCATGACAGTCCTAAAATTTACATCAGAGAGTGAAAATTGAAATTTACCAAATAGACGTGCATATTCTCAAAAGCATCTCTTCAGGCCTTTTTGTTTTTCTTTTTTTCATTAATCTTCTTTTCAAGGTTACAAAAAATAGAGCTTGCCAGCAGTATATTTTGATGTCATCACATGACTTAATATACTTCCATTTAAGTTTTTATGCAAAATATTTCTGCTCCAGTATAGAACAGATATTGTTCTAAAATGGTTTCTACTTTAGAAACTCATGAAAATGTTTTCATGATTCTTTTCTATATTCTAAACAATATCAAGAGTTTTTTAGAAATGCATGAGTATGTGCCAAAAACATCAGTTTAAAACAACAAAGATGAAGAAATTAGTTCAGCTTAATCTATAGGGTGCAATGGGTAAATTGTCACCATTTTATATTTTTAATTTCCTGTGTGGTTTTTGATTTTTGTCAACTGCACAGTATAATAGGGTCAGTTAGGAAAAAAAAACACCATGGCACAATTCATTCCACCAGAAATTTGGAAATGGCATGCTGTACTGCTTGACATTCATGCCAGAAGCTCTAATACAAACATTTCAGGATTTTTGGGTGTCAATCTGAAGACCGTGCAGAGTATTTGGAAAGAGCTGGATGATATATCCAGTCAACATCATGGTGTTTGGAGTGATCACTAGTGATGATGACATTATGCTTCCATTCATTTTCCTACAGGGCCACAGACTCAACACAGAGGCCTACATCAGGTGCCTTGAGGAGGTACTATTGCCCTGGGTCAAGAGGGTGGCTGCTGGAAGACCGTGTCTTGCAACAAAACTTTGCACCATGCCACACAAGCAAAACCCAGTCATAGCTGTCAGACAATTTCTGTGACCCCCATCACCCCCCCTTACATCTGGCCACTTAACTCCCCAGACTAAACCCCTTTATTATAATTTGTGGGGGTGTAGTTGAGTGAGTAACCAACAAAACTCCTTGTAACACCAAAGATGAACTGAAGGCAAGGATTATAGCAGCATTCACTAACTTAAAAAGAAGAATTGCAGGAGATCCCAAAGTCATCTGGAGGCTGTGGTTGAAGCCAATTTACTCTTTAGTATTTCATGGTATTTTTGTGTAATTTTGGTAAATATATCTGTTAAAATGAGATGTCATTTTCATTTTTTTGTAATTTAGACAATTTATCCATCGCTATATACATAATGGTAGTATCTGCAATATGTGTCCTAGTAAAAGCCGCATTTGTTTTCATTTTTCTGTTAAACAGCTTGCGCAATGCATGGTGTATATTGGTTCTTCTCAAACCAAAGCTTTATTAATAAAACTTGTATTTGCATAACCAAACTAACTAAAATGATTCTAATTATTTATAAAAAGTTTTTGTTTTATCTTGAACATGTCAAAAACTTAAACTCAATTTTTGAAAACATTGGACGCTACAGCTTTTTGAAAAGATAATTTGAGACTGTTACAAAATAAATTTGTGGTACATTGTTGTTGGCAATATATTTAGCAGGAAGTTTTCAATTCTTACAAGATAGATACTTAAGTGACAAAGTTGCAAAAACCTAGATATTAAGATACTTTAAAAGAGAAAGTGAATTGTATTACATGCTGCTGTTGCATATAAATTGAAATTGACTATATTCACAAAGGCAAAGAACAAAGTGAATATTTTGTTTTTTTTGTTAACCAGTTTCCTTATTTTTTTTTCCCGCAATGATTTTTCAATTTTCAAAAGAAGGTTAGGTAAGTATCCATGCAATCTACTAATTCCTTTATTTAATTTTTTTTTTTTTTTTTTTTTTTTTTGAAACTCTAGCATCAAAATTGATTGGAGCTTTTTTGTTTTCATGGGAAATTTTTTTTCTTATTCTGAACATATATATGAAAGCTTCTCCTCACTGGGTGGTGTAATTAATAATACTATTCTAAAAGAATGGTTTGTGATTCAAATCTTGCTGTTACTTTATTTTTTCAGAAAACAATTGGTTTTCATGAAACGAATTCAGTGAATGTGATACAGTTTGAAATCTGTTTAAATAACTTGAAAATGGATTGAATACAGTAAATTTTAATTGATGCTTCATTAGTTTATATTTTGTGCATTTATTCATTGTTCAAAAACTTAAAATAATTTGTTTTAAAAATAATTTCAATCAAATGATCTTATTCATGTTTTATTAGCATTATCTCCATTTACAACTGGAAAAAAAAAATGAACATATCATAATTTGTAATGACAAGTGAATTTAATGTCTTCAGCAACCATTTTTACCAGTGCTCATATTGCAATTTTTGCTATTATCTGCCTACCTTATGTTAAGGGGTTATCAGAGAAAATACAAAGGAGCTGTGATCCATATAACATCAGGACAACCTTCAAAAGCTTGACAACACTTCACAGATATCTCTCCCGAGTAAGACCCCCACCTCCCCATAGAGGAGAACATGACTAAGGACTGTGTGTACGCTATCCCCGTGCAGCTGCAAAAAGAAATATAAAGGAGACAGGCTGCCCCCTCAAGGTAAGGCTTCACGAACACCAGAAAGCTGTAACACAAGAGGAAGTGGAAAAATCAGGCATGGCTGACCACATATGGAGAGAAAAGGGAGATCACCGCCCTCTGTGGGATCAAGTTGAGATCATAGACAAGGAACACCATTGGAAAATTTGTAAACTTAAGGAATCAGCACATATGCTAGGCCACAAAAATCTCCTGAACTGACCAAGCATAAAAATAAATACAATATGGGAACCAGTAATAAGGAGTGCCAGAGAAAAGCGATAACAACAAAGTTGCAATATGAGCTCTGGTAAAAACATGAGATGATAACAGCAAAAATTGCAATATGAGCACTGGTAAAAATGGTTGCTGAAGACATTAGGCTTATAATACCCAGAAATTCAGACAAGTGAATTGTTTTTAATTTTCATTTTTAAATAATTTTCATTCATTTGATAATAGAATTTGTAAAAATGTTTAAATTTTATTTCATATGAACAGATGGTTCAAAAAGAGTGAGACTGATAATTTTTTCTACTTTGTTTTTTGCCTACATTCTAATTTTCTATGTAATTAGACTATCCAATGTTTTATGAACATCTGCTAACACTTGATGTAGTTTTTATTCATGGTCATTAGATGCAAATGATAAAGTTGCTCTAGACTAAATCAAAATGCCTTTATCTTGTAATTTTCAATTTTTTTCAGACTCATAAAATTGATAATCAACAGCTGTAAATGTTTACAAATATTTCCTAGTAGTCTTCATACATAAGATTAATAATAGTACACAGAATTAATTTTTCCAATGTAATATTTTAGTTTAGACACACTCACATAATTTTGTTGAATAAACATTTTAAGTTCAAATATTACAAATTAGTTTTGCTGTCAGACATCTTGCATATCATTACATTACATGTCTAATTTTTCTACAAAAGATCCCTTTTGTAGTGAAGATTGTCTTGTTAGGTATAATGAAGAATTTATCTTTTTGTGGAAAGAATTCCATGAGAGAATGAAAAATTTTATTTTTCCTCAGACTTGATTTCAGGCCAAAAAAAATTATTTTTATAGAGTAGCATGAATTTTTATGAGTCTACAGATCAACTGGCCGTAAAGGGCACATATTGAGAGACAAATGTCTAAATGCCAAAGCCAACATGATTATGAAGATCTCTTAATGGCTGACTCGTTCCATTACTCTTAAGGTGTGTCAAGGAGTTTGAACAGACAAGTCTGAGTTCTTAGAAGGGCAGAGTCAGACTTTTGAAGGTGAATCAGATACTTGAGAGTATTACCTCTGATGGCCAAGACTCTTGCATGAAACTATCACTCTCTATTGGGTTGGTTCTTGTGATATTTAAAATTATTCAGATCTATTTTAACAGCTGATGAAAAAGGTGATATTTTGCATTTAAATTTTCAATGTAATTAATCAAAAGAATTATTAAACAGCAAAGTAGTTCTTGAGAACTATTTCTATAGCTTTTATACTTAAAGGGAATGCAAGGCCTAACGTATCACACACAATGAATTTTTTCCTTCAATATTTATGAAACATAGGAAAGATTTTCCTTTCAGTTTGACTTAAACTGACAAAAAAAAAACCTTATGGATTTTTCTTTGTAGGATCATCTGTTTTATTATATCAAACAAACTGATAAAATTGTTATTGAAGCTACTGCTTATTTTAATCAAATAAATTACACACTACAATTCAGCATGTCCTCAACTGTATAAAATTCGTAATTTTCATTGGATCAACAAAAAAAAAGAAACTACCTTCTAAATGTTGATTTTTATTTTATTGCAACTAGTGTATGTGCATGCATATATATATATATATATATACATAATATACACACACACACACACACACACACTAAAAGCCTAAGTTTAGCAGCTTCATCCTTTCCTGATTTAATTTATTTCTAAATTTTACCAGTTTTAAGCTAACTTAAATTTGATTTGTTAGCTTGCTACACTAGTTAACCTCTTTAAAGCTCAGGTTATATGGTAGGCATTTTTACTTATTAATGTCTTTGTTTTTTTTTTCATGGAGGAAACTGAATACAATAAATCATGTTTGGCTAGAAAGAGTTAATTTAAACCATTTGTTAAGACACAAAACATAAACCATCTATACTGTAATTAAAACCTAAAATGTATTTTATGGTTGTGTTTCTAAATTCACTGTCCAATATGAGTTTGTTCATATTTTCACTCCTTGATAACATTGTATTAAAAATATAAATGGATTGACTGAAAAGAGCATTGCTTTGAAAAAAAGATGGATCAAACAGAAAATATCTGCTCACTGCAACCATATCTCTACCAATATAAAGAACCAAATATGTTACTGTGGCAGTCTACTTTCATGTCACCTCTCTCTCTCCCAACTTAAGTGTTGTTAGGATTTTATTTTGATGGAACAGATTGAGTTATACAAACTTTGTCTATTGACCTGTATATTTTATAATTGTATTTACTAAGACTTATCTAAAACGAGTGTTTGCTATTTTTGTCTCCATTTAAATTTTAGCATAGATTTATTTTCTTTTTTTTTTTTTTTCTTATTGCAGGGAATTGCCAGGTAATGACTCTAAGAAGATGAATGAACTGCCCCCAGTTCCTGTAGAGGAGGGGGTTAAAATAATTGACTGTACCCAGACCTGCAACAAGTTTGGACTCCATTATCATACTGTATACCTGTGGTGTGTGAAGGATGTGTGCGGCATCATTTGTGCCGTTTTCACCTGGCTGTTAGTGGCTTATGCGGAGTTTACCGTTATGTGTGTCATTCTTCTGCCAGGTCCATCTCAGATGTACTCGTTTTGTAATGCACTTCTTTTCAATTGGTTTGTTATTATGGCCCTCACTGCTCACGTCCGAACCATGCTATCTGATCCGGTAAGGAACTTCTCATTTCTTTATCTATTAATGCTTCTTTTATTCATAGTTTCATTTCTAAAGAGAAAACTGTAAAGAGTATCATGTTTAAGGCAAAATTCTAAGATTCAATTGTCTATTCTTGGCATTATAGTTAGGAAATTATTTTTTTAAATTATGTCTATCAGTGTTCATCTTGTCTTGTTTGCTATGTCAATGTAAATTCCAACTCCAATTCAAAATTCCAATTTGGTACTGCAACACAAAATTCTGACAGTCCACACATCAAGAGCGCTTCTCTGCGACTGAGAAAAAGCTGGTGTTATACAGCTCTCCGAATCTCATATCCATGCTGAATATTGGCTAATACCTGCCCACTATTGTTTGTATGCAAATTTTCTCAGTGCCACCGACTCTAAGTAGAATGTCCTCTCTCAATAACCAATTGTGGAAGAGGACGTAACTCCTGATGCTTACTGCACCACACACAACCAACTCTGATTCTCTTGACTGGTTGACTCAATTCGCCATTATGCTATCAAAACTCTCTTAAAACAAAGATTTATTCTCAAAATACTGTTATTGACCATTACCTTTTCCTAAATTGGCTCATGAAAAAGTGACTTTTGAAACTGTATGCTTGTCATATCAGATGAGTCTTCTTTTTGTATATTTCATAACATAAAAAGTCATATCTGTCTACAAGGGCACATGAGATAACAGTGGATAAAAGTGTTGGTCGAGTAATCCAAAAAGTGACTTGACTCAAAGAGTTGTGAGTTCAATACCTGGCGACAGCAGAGGGAAAAAAACTTGGAGAGTTGAGTTACTAAAGGGAATTAACTGATATATCCCAAAAAGGCATGGCACGTGGAACTAGAACAATCTACGCCCATGGGCTATAAATTTTTGGTTTGAAATTGCAAAAAATATGACCTGAAGAAGGTTGGAGCATACAATGGATGAAACATTATGTATATGACAATAAAGATGAGGACAGTAGTCCAAACAATGTAAATAGTGTAAATAAAAAATCATGCTTTCAATTATAAAAATGTTTTGAGGATTTTTTTAAATGTTAAAACCTTTTATATTCAAATCTCTAGGGTTGTGAGAATTTTATTTCTTTTAATAACCCTACAATCATGAATGATTTTAGCTTTGTATTTAAATGAAACTAAAATTATTAATTTAATGCTTGTGCTATTACATACCTAAAAAATAAATTTTACCTGTAATCTTAATATATCAAAATTTGATGCTTTAATATTTCAAAAAGATTGAAAGTATTTTTTGTATGATGGCTGAAAGAAAACCTTAAATTAATGATCATATGAGCAAACCACTTTCCCATAACTACTATCCTGACAGTAATAACTTTAAGAAATTTTTCAAAATATAAAATGTAATCTTACTTGGGGATGTATCACAGTAATGTCTACAGTTTTTTTCAATGTGTTTTGTAATGTTTACATTTTACAAGTAAATGTAGCAACTTTAAAAGACAATATGGAAAACTAATTTAGATACCCACTTGTAGGCTAGTATTTAATAATAATATAACAAAGAAGAATGTTAATTTGGAAAGGCATGCAAACTTTGACCCCTCTCATGTTATTTGCCCTACTTGGAATTCATTTGTGAAAAAGAAAACAGTGAATGTTGCTATTAGAAAATTACAGTATGTAGAGAAATTGTTGTAGATGTTATTGTTTGACTTGAAAGGATTGGTTTGAATAATCCATGCTTTATGAAGAGCAGAGAATACCACTTCATACATTTAGGCAATAGCCTAGAGAATTAAAGCCTTGATTTATGAATCTGGTGATTGTGAGTTCAGTCCCTGGGCTGGGCAGTATGTATTTGGATACAATAACAGAGCAGTACTAAGAATAAGAACTAGATGTGACATGGGCAGTAGAATGAGAACACTCTATTCCTGTAGATTAAATAAAGGGTTCAGTTCAAAATTCCCTGTAGGTTATCCAGATTGATATAATCTAGAAAATTTTATACATTTTTATTTTTTACAAAAAATTTTGCTAAAGATGTGTGTGTGTGTACATTAATGAATCTATTGAGCAAATAACTGATGAAAGCCAGAGGGTATAATAACTGAAATGTTGATCTTAACAACAAAGATGAGGATATTAGTCCATATGTAAATAGTGTAAATAACTCCTCATTCCAGAAATTCAAGCAGAGAAGGTTGTCTGTATAGTAAAGTTATTATTTGATGCCAAAACTTTACCTCATGCAACCCTTGTTTGACTAAGTGTTGATTTTGTTGTTTCTCAACAGTTACTAATCATACCTTTGTTGTTCATTGATATTTTTATTGTTTTGTGATTTTTGCTTAAGATAATGATTCCTATGATGACAATATTTTTACTTTTAGAAATAAAATCTTTGTCTATATTTCTGAGATCATGTAATTTTAGTATCTGTGCCATTGTCCCTGGCTCATTTACCATTTTAGAACTAGACAACTAAAATTATTTATAGTTTTTATTGACAATGTGCACAAATTCTTAATATTTTTGATATGATTTGTATTGTATTAGTACCATTCTTAACATCTTGAAAATTTTGGTTTTAGTATTTGTAGTTCTAGGATATTAAATATGCATGTTATTTTTCTAAAATAAAAAAAAAATTCAAAATTTTATCTGGTTTCGATGGTTTTAATTTTGTTTATTTACATATTAGATATTACATATTAGAAAGAATAATAATAATAAACAGATTGAAGAGTAAATGCTTGTATAAATGAATGAACATGACATTAAACATATTTGTATAAATGTTTTTGGAAACCTACTGAAGGTAAAATTGTAAAATCTTGCCAAAAATCTGTTTTTATGAATTGAGTTGTTTTTAATTATTATGCCTACATGTACAACCTGTCATTGTTCTTGAAATGATTGTACATATTTTTATTTTTTTTTCTTCCTGACTTCTTCATTTTTATTTTGGGTATATCATAGTAATAATTAAAAATATGATGCCTTTCATACTTTTATTTGGAGAAAAGTATTTTGTGATATTGTTTAAAATTTTCATTTTTTTTTTTCTATAGTCTGATTACAAATACAAAAAATTAATTTAGAATAGCTCTTTTTTTTTCTTTTTTTTTTTTTTATTATTATTACATCAACTTCCCCAAGAAAACTCAATAGGAAAAAACCACAAAGAACTGTTGGTTCTTACTAATGGAAATCATTTTTTTCTATAAGGAAATGAATTTCAACTGCATGACAAAGCAACATTATAACAATAAAATGTCTGGCTAAAACAATGTTTTCAACCTTTTTATCTTGCGTCACACTTGAATCTATAGTTAATTTCCTGTGGCATGCTTAAATTATGATCATCAAAAAGAGTATATTTTTTTTATGATTTATCTTTTAAAACAAACAAAACAATTTATTATAACTAATAATAAGATAATTAAAATATTTTAAAATTATATTCTTTCTGTTTATTATAATTTAACATTAATGAGATATCTGAGTTAGTCAGATTTTTTTTTTTAATATTGTTTATTACAGAAAAGCTTTGTTTTTTGTTTTTTTTTGTTTTTTTTTATATCCTATATATTATTTATTATAACAATGATATACACATGTAATCAATTCAAAGAGGATTTAATTTTAGTGTGTTGTACACCTATTGTGCTTTTAAATTCTTTCAAAAATAATTTAATTAATGAACTTTGAAAATTTTCACAACATACATATGATCTTCTCATGGCACACCTGTTGAAAATCACTGGTTTAAAACATGTTACTCATTTCACTTTATGGATAAAAGTGTATGGCATTTCATAATGAAACCCTTGTTTCTAATGTCATTTGTGTTAATAAGTTTTGGAAAGATATGATTTTGGAATCTCCTACTTTCTAAATGCATGCATTCATAGACTCCCCTCCCCCATGCACCAGTTAACATTAAAAGGTTTTCTACCCAATTATATTAGATCTAAAATAAATAAACTAGCTTGTTTTGTCCTATGATTAATTATCTGCACATTAGTATTGGTTATAGGATGAACATGTGTATTGATATTTATGTATTAATCTCTTCATTATAAATAATTTTTGTGCACAAATTTACTAACATTTCTATCTCTCTCTTTCTCTCACACACACACACACACACACACACACACACTCTAGTGCTTCTTCCCTAATTACATGCCTCTCATTTTTTTGAGAGGTGTTTCAAATGGCTTAATGGTTAATGGCAAGGAAAATAGTCTCAGCAAACTGTTCCAACTCTGGTTGGAACAGTTTGCATACACTTCACATTAATAAAATTAAGGCATGAATCCATTTCTCCCTGCAGGTTTATATGAGTCTTAACTTTTGTAAAACAATCCCTCTTGGTCACTTGACAATAGGTCAGGTACTACTCTTTACTGCTGGTACCATGTAACCTAGTACAGCCTGTTACATGCTACTTGGAGAGAAAATGAGCACTGTCAAGCAACTGTTATTGCTTTGAGAGATCTTATGAAGAATTACAGGATTTTGGCACCTGAACAATCAAATAGTTCATGGGAGGGAGGAGGAAACATTCATATTTGGAAATGGGCATACTCGTATAAACAATAACAGTAATATTCATTGTAGATGATAAAAATTGCTTAAATTAAATATTTATTCTGTTTGAATTACTTGCATTTTACTGTTTGTCAGATAAAATCTTTAATTATTTACATTATTGCAGATTTCTTGATGCATGAGAATCTTTCCTTTTGCATTGCAAAATTAAAAGTGGATTGTAAAAGCCCAAATGGCATGTTTTCAGTCAACAACTCTGTTTGTTCCTGCCTAACCTTCTTAGCAACAACACCAGCAAACAGCTTAGTGTTCACTTTGGAATGAATTATCTTATAATATTAAAAATGACTTCATCACTTAACAGCAACAAAAGGAATGTATAGATATATACAAGAATATGAACAAACATTGTATCTTTTACGAGCAATGAAAACCGTGATACGAGTTATAACCTGGGGAGTTGATTATAGTAGAATGGATTGTCTGTATGTTCATTCACCCACTTGTATATGCATTATGACATCACAGCAACAAGAGCATAGTCAAGAGGAGTTGTGATACAACAGGGCAAGGAAAGTTGAATTGTGTACAATAGAAGTTGGGTGGCAAATTTGTACACAGAGAAAAGCCACAACTACACTCAGATCATGTGACTAAAATTTCTCAATGTATCAACATCAGTATGGGTCATTTAATATTAATGTTAGTATTATTGATTTTCTTACTGCACAATTTGCCATTATAACAGTTGATGTGTTTGTGTTTTTTTTTTCTTTTTTTTTCTGAAAAGAAATCCTCTTGTCTGAATTTTGTAAGAGGTTTTTAATCATTGTGCATAGTTGGTTTAGACTAATTTCCATGTTTGTTTTGGTTTTTTTCCCCCCAACATTCTTTCAGCTTTCAGTCTTTCTTTGGTGTCTGTTGTGTCCCAGAATGTTGTTGAATCTTATCCTGATAGGTCATAACTTCAGTGAAGAGGTCAAGAGGAGTTAATCATAAGAACATACAGATGCAAGCACCAGACATGATGTATATTAGAGGGTTATGCATACTTCTTCAGCATAAGATTTGATAATGTTCCAAAACACAATAGACACTCTAACAAGGCCAGAGGATACATTGGTGGGTGGAATACAGCAAAAATAAAGATTTATCCAAACCAGCCAAATACAGATTCCTATTATCTGAGCAATCATCATGTGTGAACAACACATTACTCTGATCTCTTTTAGTCAAAGCTTGGATAACAATTGCTAGAATAATAGTACCTATAATAAGAGGATTTACAAATGCACAAGTCAGATGCTGATGAAGTGATCAGTGAAATAAAATAAACATTGAAAGGAGACTAAAGTTGGCCAGTTTGAAGTATTTATGAACTTGATTACAACTCACATAGAAAGTAAAATAACTTATGTTCAAAGTCTCTATACCTGTTTATAGATTTCCCCTTTACTAGGTAGACCATTATCTGCCCCCCTTTTTAAAGTATATAGCATGAAAAATCTAAAATGTTTTCAAAGCTAGTGCAACAATGTATAGATGTAAGTAGAAAGATGTCGAGATATATATACACACACACTTGTAGGTATCTGTATGGATTATACACTTCTATGTTTGTTTTAAATATGATTGAAAATATTGTTTGAATTAATCTTTTAAATATTCAGCATAATTTACCAGCATAGTTTTAATTAAAGGATTTTCATTAACAGGAAATTATAATTATCTAGTGATAATTGCAGTGACAGTTAAAAATCTAAATTCCCCAACATGATTCTCAGGCATATTTAATGCTTTGTTTAACTACCCACCTACGATAATTAGTTGTTTTCTCACTTTTATTTTTATTTAGGGACCACTTAACTAACTTAAGATAATTTTGGCTAAAAAAAATCTTGATCAACTATTGTGGGTATTATTCTTGATTTTTTTTTTTTTTTTTTTTTTTTTTTTTTTAAACATTAAATTGCTATGTACAAAATCTATTTAAGATCCTGCAGTAAATGATGGAAATGGAAGGTGTGGAAGCTAATGTCAATATGTAGCAGCTAACCTATTGGAGTTTGTGCCTTTTCACCTTTGGTACTTTTCTTTTCTTCAGGCAGTGCATGTCTTTCTTTCTTTAAAGATGTCTTTGTTTTTCTATTTTCTGCACTGTTTCAGGGAGCCATTCCACGTGGAAATGCTACAAGAGAAAATATAATGAAGCTGGGTTTGAAGCAAGGGGAAGTTGTATTTAAATGTCCAAAATGTGTAAGCATAAAACCAGATAGAGCACACCATTGTAGGTAAGTATTCCAATTATCATCATGATAAACATTAAAAAGTGTACCTCTAAAGTAATTTTTTTTTCTTGATCATATGTTATAGCCTCTTAGTTTTTCAATCCAATAAAATTTGCCAAAATAAAACTAAAAAAAATTTATTCATCATTTTTCCTGAAGAGCTGTACAGTCCTGATCACTCTTCAGTAAAATGCAGATGTTTCAGTGGTGGTCAAGCAATTAAGTTAACAGAGCTAGTTAAATTGTTTTATGTAGTAATGAAATCACATGGTGGATTTTGTTAACTATCAGGATACACTGCAAACTTTGAAGTAATAATGAACTTAACCTTTGTAAAGAATTAAAAGCTGGGTTGGTCATTTTAAGTTATACATGATAACAGCAGAGGTGCACACAGCAACAATGAAGGGAAATAATAAATTTAAAAAAAAAAAAGTAATTATTTAAACTATAGCCAGTATTAAAGAAACAGAACCAAATTCTGTAATGTGTAATTCCACTCAGAATTGACTGAATCATGAGTAAATTCTGACATCGGATATCAGCAAGCTTTCTTTTATTACAACTGGTTTTGTACTGAACATAAAATGACATGGACACTGTTATTTTGTAATCAGTTATTTAAATCCAGAACTCCCACCCACTACTGAAATTTTTTCCCTTTGATTTAAATTTGAACAAGGGAATGATTCCTGTCCAAAATATAGGAGAAAGTCAGATGGAGGTCACATCAATAAAATCATTGAGTAATACTGAAATGCATCATTTTTCTCCACAAATTATAACAATGATTTAAAATCAATTATCATTTTCTTAAAAAAAAAAAAAAAGTGACACACAACAAGGTGCTGGTAATTTGTTTAGTGTGTGTGACACACACACACACACACACACACACACACAAGAAAAAAAAACTTAATTTAGCCAATGCACTTTGTCTTTTGGATTTTATCAAGACACCAGAGGATGAAATGTGTCAGCTAAGATAAGTTTTCCTTTTGTCTTTATTCATATCATCCTTTTACAGATGTATTTTTAATAATTAGATCTGAAATTTCACACACATGCAATAAATATATATATATATATATATATATATATATATAGCAGCTTTTTGTAAGAGCATTGGCAGAAATACAAGAGTATAATTTGATCAGAGTGACCCAAGTCAATTTTAGTTGATAAGACTTGTTTTTGTAAGTGCCAGCATATAATTGCACATTAACTATTGTGCAGTCAACCTTCCACTTGGTAACTGATAAGTTTTGAGATTCTGCTTGACCTCACCCTTGTTCTTTTCCCTACACACTATATAGACCCTTCCATGTGAATATGAGGGAGGGAAAGAATTTTTTTGACTCATTACCTTTTTTTTTTCTTTTTAATTCAGTTCAGCAATGAAACTGCCTATTCATTTTTGTTTGCCTCGTTGCTATGGACATTTACTTTTGTTGTCCTATTTGTATTCAAAGTGCTTTCATCTTTTTTTGCCAATATAAATAATAACTATCATTATGGATGTAGATTTTTACTTTAGTTTTTCCACACTTTGTATGTTTACATTAGTATGCAAATATTAAAATAATTATTAAGAATAATTGTGTGTGTGTATATATATATATATATATATATATATATATATATATATATATATATATATATATATATATCCTTTTAATCTTAGTGTTTTGTTCAAGCTTTTTATTGCACTATAAGTGATTTAATAATAATTATGCAGTAATTGACCAAATGCTATTGATTTAGTTCTACTTGCTCTGTAATATCATATGAAGAGTTCTCTCTGATATAATCTCACCAGCAAATTGAAAATACCATTGTTATAATTCTTGTTTGTAAAGGATTTATTAATTTTAGATTCCTTGATGCTTTTCATGACTTATCAACATATTTTTCACAAAGGGCTATTTTTCTTGATTTTTTTTTTTTTTTTTTTTTAATAAATCTTTCAATAGAGCCTATACTCTGACTCTTTCAATTTTATTAGAGACTTGGTGTGTATAGTATTTGTTTTTTTGTTTTTTTTCTAATGCATTTTATCCTTTTTTTTTTTTTTCTTTCTTTACAATAAATACATTACACCCTGTTGCTTTGCTACCAATAGCACACAGAAATTGATTACCTTTTTCTTTTGTAAATACTTGCAGACACATTTTCACACTGCCAAAAATAAATTCATTTAAGTAAAATTTCAAACAAAAAAATGTTCTGTCTAATTCCATCCTTGAAATTTACAATCCTCAAAGGCATATCGAAACACAGGTGAAGTAATCAAAAACCTTTTTTCTTTCTTTAACCTTTAGCACTCTGCATTACTAATAATACTTCCCTTTCTACTTCATTCTTTTTTCAAGGCCTGTCAATTGCAGTATCCTTATTGTTAATTTCACTCAAAGTTGTTTTCTGCTGCAATAGCAGGATATAACTATGAAATACACTCTAAGAAATACACAATGCCACTTGACCTGAACAAGAAAATTAAAATATCTATTACAAAGAATTTTAAACAGTTAACCTTATGAAAAATAACACACCTAGAAATCAAAACTACAAAGAACCAACATTATTTACGAGTTCAAATGCCCCTTAAGGAACTGTATTTCTGATCACTCATAAATATTTACATTGGTCATACCACTACATGCTTGTCTAGATGACTTGTGTTACATCTACCCAACCATAGCTCAATTAGGACTCAATTAAATACATTTAAAAACTTACCAAACTCCATCTGGAATATACTAGTTGAAGATACAAGTATAATAGCCTCATCTACATGTTAAAAAAAAAAAAAAAAAGATTAGAAATAATGGAAGCCTTAATAATAAAAAAGCCAACACTTAATAACATTAACTATGAACATGGTCACAATGTGCTGTGTTCAGAAAATAAAACATTCCTATAACTTTAGACACATACATTTTTAGTAAAAAAAAAATAAAAAATAAAAAAAAAATGTCATCCTTGATAATGAATAAAAAAAAAAAAAATAGCTGAAAGTTAGGTACCTCTACGAAATGTAAACAAAAAGAGCATAGCATGATGAAAAAGATGCCAAACTTGATGAAAACAAAATTTTATCATCTCATGTTCATATTATTAAAGAGGAAAGATCAAAGTATTTTTGGTATTTTTTTACATTTTTTAATCATTCCTAGCATGTCCAAAATTTTCATTAAATTTTTTTTTTTTTTTTTTTTTTTGTACTTAGCTTTCATCTTTACGTTTACGATGCCTTATGGAAAATATAAAGAAATTAAAAAATAAGACTGTTAAGGGTGAGATTAAATTTCATAAGAAAGGTATCTAATTAATTTATAGGTACCTTTCTTATGAAATTTTATCAGAAGTGTACATAAAATACTGTAATTTTATGTACATTTATTACATTTTACGGTGTTATTTGTATTTCCATTCATTTTATTATTAATTTTGATATTTCATTTATGGAAAAATGTCATAACTGAGATTAATATAAAAATAAGATCATATAAATTTCATAAGATGATACTGATACTCTTAGGTACCTTCTCAGTTGAAATTGAAAAATCAAATTAACTTCTCCATACGTGTTTCGCAAAAGTAAAGGCCTTAACAGTGGAGAACAATGCTGAACTCAAATAATGCAACTAAATTGTATTCTGGTTGGTCTTCCGTACTTTATAATTACCGCCCGATTATAAACACAAAATTACATTTCTTAATTACTGCAGATCTTCTGATTGGTCCAAATGATACAGTTTTCAAAGCTCTAGACAATCTCATAAGGACACTTAGAAAAGTTGACGTGGCTTTTAACTAATGTTTTAATATTTTTAAAAAAATTAATGTAAAAATCTATTATAATTAAAGAAATAACAAATAATTCAATTTTCATTGAAAAAATTTTTTGCTTTCAGAAAATAGTGTCCATATTCGTAAAAACTACTAAAAACAAATAAGATTTGAAATTAAATAATATATTTGTTTTATTGAGTTTTGCATGTTACAATTCAGAGCTGATTTTCAGGTACCGTGGATCCAATTAAAAAAAAAAAAACATTTGCATTCTTCAAAGCCTTGTGCTTTTAACTATTGTAATCACTAAAATTGATGCGCTTGAATTTCTAGAGTTTTTCATAAATTTAGTTATGGGGGTGTTAATAAATATAAAAAAAAAATATTTCTGCCATGACTTTAATAACATCTGACAATTATTTTTATTTTTGCAAGATTTTCCAAATTAATGTGTGTCATACAAAGAAAACGTGCTAAAAATTGTCTGTTATTTACTAGCCCCAGTTAGTACAAAGAGAAACAAGGTTTTTTTTAATCAAAATTTAGAATGTTCTAAAAGAAGGAAAAAAATTTTAAAATAATTAAAAAAAACTTTGGTCTTTCCTCTTCATAAAAACATAACATAAGCATTTAGACGATAAAATTTTGTTTTCATAAAGTTTGGCATCTTTTTCATCAGGCTATGCTCTTTTTTTAGCGATTTCGTGGAGTTACCTACTGAAAGTGCTTGAATATACAGTTTTTTTTTTTTTTTTTGGACAGTTTTTATACACTTTGTGTTCAGAAATGAAAACACTTGTACAAATGCAAGAAAAATTAAATAAACTTAATTTCAGTACCTTGTAGGTCATCTTAACAGAACATGTATAAAAGAGGGATTTCTACACACACACACACACACACACACAATTTTACGGTATTTTTAATCTATTTGGACAAAGTGGAATCTGCTCAATGTTCACTGAATGTTCTCTGCATTGTCTTACAAAGCCAACATGCCATTGCCATATTATGATTGCTTATTAAGTGTTTAAATCTCTTCTGTTAACAACATTGTGTTATCATATTACTGCAGATTCTAAAAGACATTCTTTGTAAGAAGCCATTTCATTCTTAATACATCAGTTATAATCTGAAAAATAAAAGAACATTAGAGTACATTTCTTGTTCCATCTGCAGCTGAGGAATGACATATATAAAAAGGATCATTTTCTTTTCTGATTAATTTACCTCTTTTATGTTATATTACAGAGATAATTGACATTGTTTTGTATTTATATACAAACTGCTATATGGAATTTATTATTGTTATTTGATAGATTTTCCTCTCTAAATTACATTTATGGCTACCAGAGCCTTATACAATAAAAACAAAGAATTTTCTTTCTAAGTCACATGCATTCTATTTCATAATTTTATTAAATAATTTAATATCTTGGCAATATTTTTAGCAACAATCCATTATATAATTTGATACGTTACTATTTTGAAGATTTAAATCTTAGAATCTTGTTTATTTTGCTTTTCTCTTTAAAAAGCAATTCACTCTTAGTTTATAGCATGGTTTTACAATGACTAAATCATTTGGAAGCTACGTGGGAATCATTACTGTTCTTTTCATATTTTCATGGATTTATTTAAAGGATAGACTTCTGAAAAAGTTTTTACTCTTTCTTGGAAAGACCACCATGTGGAGTGATAGGGCTTGGTAACCAAGTTCACAATGTATATTCTAGAAGGACTGTAATATCCAACATCTTAGTGTATCACAAAATGATGTGATAGAATATGAATATCAAAGCATCAAAATCTAGTAATGACCTTGAATTATCCACAAATCTATGTAGTTCCAGTGGTAATGTTGCTTGCGTGAAATGGATGCAATATATTGGGATGCCAAAGTCAACAATAGTATAATTCTCAAAATGAGATAAATAAATCAATTAAAGGAAATGGAACCAGTGTCAGAACAAGTACCATAGAACACCTGACTAATAAAATAGTATAAGCAAAAAGAACCATTTCTTTTTCTCATTTGTTTTATTAGGAGAGAGTGGATTCTAAGAGGCTGTTGCATGGCTCAGTGCTGCTGTTTCCAGTAATACTCTCCCATGCCTAATAAGCCATGGGAGAGTGTCTCTCTAATAGGAGGGGAGTAGAAATTTCCTGTGAAATTTTAGTTGGAGGTGGGTGCTCAAAATAGGTTGGTACCACTAGTGATTTATGTTTCAATACAGAAGTTGAATGAGTTGGCATGAAGTATAGAAACAACAAGTTACAGGGGTTGAATAAGTATACATAAATGTTAAAAAATTCATTTTTGTAAATAGAAGTTGACCCTCCCTCCCTCTCTGACCTATTAGGCACAGAGTTGGATGAACTTATCTATGTCAATACAACAATAATTCTACAGCCTAATAATGAAGAAAAAAAATAAAAGCACTAGAAATATTTATATTTCAATATTATCTTCTTCCTTGTCAATGTACTTAATTTAGTGGGGAATATTAATCAGGCTTCACATTATATAGTGAAAATTTTAAATGAAAACTAATTGATGCATTCAATTAGACTTATTGATTCAACCTAGTATGTATTTTGGATCATGAGTACACACACACACACACACACAGTGTGCCGCAGAAATACTTCCTGAACAATGGTAAGACATTACTGGCAATGGTGTCTTCATCTAGCTAATGACTTACCATTATGTGGGAGATATTTCTGCCCCACCATATATATATATATATATATATATATATATATATATATATATATATATATATATAATAATGAGAGGAGAGGATTAATGTGAGTAAAGTTTATTGATGGATGTTACCTTCCAGAGTTTTGTAGGTGGGCCTGTACATCCATTCAGTGGGTATCAGCAATTTACTGCTTATGTTTATTTTCTTTTTTGCAATTTTTTTTTCTTGTGTGTGCTTGTGCATGTGCAGCCATGCACACGTCTCTGCAGATGTGTGTAGGGTGTTGTGGTCATTTGTCCCTTTGGGCTGTTTTTTTTGTTTCTCCTTTTGTCTTACATTTACTCCCCAGCCTTCTCTCTTTTTTATTCTTTTCTCCTCCTCCTTTCCTTCAACTGTTGCCACTTTTGTCACAGTTTATTCCAACTACAGACATGTGACCAACTTTTATCGTTGGACAAATTTTTTCCCCTCCCCTTTTTTCTTCCTCTCCATGGAAGTGTGTATATATTATATTATATTATTTAAATAAATAAATTCTCTGTACAACTGAAAGTGACTGTTAAATATTGTGTAATGAAATTCTTGGTTGAATTGTTTTGTAAAAATGATTGATTTTTGTCACTCTTTCTTCTATACAGTGTATACAGATTGATAGTTGCATGTAATAAAAGTGGTTTATTAAAAAATTTTTTTTCTCTTCCAGTGTTTGTCAGCGATGTATTCGAAAGATGGACCACCATTGTCCTTGGGTTAACAATTGTGTAGGAGAAAGCAACCAGAAATTTTTTGTATTATTTACGGTCAGTAATACAATCATTTCTATTTCTTATGTTTTTTTCTTTTACAGCAAGAATAACAAAACAGTCTAAAAGAATTCCATCAGATATCTTTCAAAACTGAAGAATTAGTATCATTTCTCTAATCTAGACAAAGATTTTTCATAAAGTCAAATTAGTTTACTAATCTATTAGTGGTAATCTTGTTAAAATTTGAAAATTACAATTAAATCATGACAATTTTTTTTTTTTTTTTTTTTAACAATTTTCTAGTGACCATTCTTCACATGTTTAATGGCTGGCTCAAGAAATTGAATGGAGGGAGATTTTTCTGTTCTTTTAATAGGTTTTCTCTTTTAAATTATTTTCAAAATATAAAGGGTGGAAGAGCTTCTTGTAGACGTCAACAGCCAACATATAAATAAGACTAGGATAAGATCTCTAGCCTTGAATGGCAACCTTTCTAGAAATGATGTCTCAAAACAAATAAATAAAAAACATACTCCATGTACTTGGACTACTATGAGTGTCTGAGTTGGGCATCAGGAAGAGCATCCGGCCTTGTAAAACTTTGTTTCAAATCATTATGATGGAGATTCTGTCAGGCAGGACTCACACTGCTATGTGTGAGATTAATCCTGGTCCTGCCCCAAAATTATGACTAATGAATGGAAAGAAAGAAGGAAGGAAGGTGCTTCTAAATCACATTTAATAATTCTTTTTCACTATTGATTTCCATGGATGTCATATTTTGATAATGTTATATTTCTTTTTACAATGATGTTCACCCTGTATAAGGCCCAGGAGCCACTTGAGATAGAGGTTTACAGAGTAAGAGACACAGTTTGTGGGGAAGATAACAGTTAATTCTAGACTTTAATAGGTTAAGATTGTAGTGATTGTGAAAGAATGTGTAGATTTTAAGATTTTTTTTTATTTTAAGAGCTGTTTATTAGTTCTATAATGAATAACACTATAAAGTTTTTATCCAAAATATTACAGAAAATCTCTTTGTAATATCTTTTTTTAAGCACAACATAATTATTAATTTAAAGAAATGGCTGAACAATGCAATAAAAGCAAAATCCTGATTTTTAGAAAAGATTTACATTATGGTAAGCAAATGTTAGAATTTTTGGTTGTGATAAATTCTATCACCTAATCTAATTTTTTGCTTGTACAAATGTCTTTTTTTTTTTTTTTTTTTGTAGCTCTACATCTGTTGTATGTCACTACATGCAGCAGTTTTATCTATCAATCATTTTGTGGTTTGCATTGGAAAAGACTGGAAAGGTAAAGAGATAAAAAAAAATATATATATTTTCTTTATTTTTCTTTGTTCTCTGTGTGTCTGTGGAATTTGTTTGTGAACTCAAGCAGAAGTTTTAGATGTAAACTAATACCAATATAACTTAAGATGGGTAAAACTGAATTTGTAGTTGTTCTCATATTGTTTAATATAAATCCCTAAGATAGTTTTAAGAGCCTTCCAGTACCCAATATTAATTTTTGGGAAACCGATTAGTCTTTATTAGTAAGAGCACAGAAATGCCATATTGCATCTTTGCAATTTAAACATTAAAAATACAAGACGAAGGAGAATGTAGAGCCGATATATCTTAATATGCTTATGATTGATTTTTTTTTTTTTTTTTTTTAAATTGAAATCACCCCATGCAAGGGATTAAAGCTACTAAGACCCAATGTGTTACTGGGTGTGGAAGAATTAGACGCAAACTCATTACTAATGAGTGATGGAAAAAAAAAGGTTAATCAGGAGGACAGTAGATAGCAATTGACATTGCATTTAAATTTTTGCAGATTAGAGTTGGCTAAAAAGCATGGAGCCAGAAGGGAGTTCCACAAGTGAGAATTACTGGGAAAGAAACTGTTAGCATAGAATTTACGTTTACCAACTCCATTGTAAATTGATAAGATCTTGTCACCAGACATACTGCACTTAAATTTAAAAATGTCTAGGTACAATAGTGAATGATTACTATAAAAGTATTTATAGAAACGGCATGGGGAGGCAACCTTATGGTGGTGGGAAAGGACCAATAATATTGGAACTTGTTTGCATTTGTCTATCATAAAAATCAGATTTCACACATAATGACAGAAAAATCTTATGTATTTAAAATAATGTTCAGTAAAACTAAACAGATAATGAAAATCTTATAAATGTACATTGAATCATTGGTTCTGACATTTGTGACTTGTATTGCCAAAAATGATAGGAAAATTATTGTCTGCATTTAATTTATTGCAATAACCTGCTAGGATTTCTTTTAGCTGCCTTGTAAAATTTATGTTCTAATATAAAGGAGTCTATTCTTTTAATTTATGTTTTCTGAAGACCTTTTAACCTCAACTTGTCATTTGATGACCATAGATCATCTGTAGAAATAAATTAAAAAATAATGATTATTAAGATATTGAATCTTAAAGAATGTAAACATTCCTTAAAATGCTAATTCTTACAAAATTGGAAGACATTAAAAAAAGAAAAAATATTTTTAATCAATCAATCCGACGCAAAACTTGCTTGACGTAGTGTATCACAAAAAATAAATATGCAACCATGAAACTTCAAAAAAAAAAAAATACTGCACTCTTTCTAACACCATCAAGAAAATTGTGAATTCTAATGAAGGGAAGTTAGTTGTTTGAATTTTTAGTACCTTTCTTTTTTTTTTTTCTTTGTAACTACAAGGTATTTTTAATTATGGCTAATTTGCATTGAAAGTTCTTATTGGCTCCTGTAGATGGAGTAATGATTTTAATAAGAAACACTACAAATCTGGTGTCATAAAAAAATTGCCCTCTTGAGAAAACGAAAGCATTTTCTGTAAGCTTTAATTTGTTTCAATAAGTGATCAATAAATGTCTTTCCTTTTCTTTTTTTACTTAAAAAGAATCGTACCAAAGTTCTGACTTCTGTAATTGCATGTTCACAGTTTTTGCATATGTTGTGCGTATTTGTGTATGTGTTCAATTCATTTCCTCTTTAAAATATGCATGGGTAAACTTTTACCAATACTGCATTGTTTTATAAATATTGTATAATGCATTGATGTTGTATGTTATTGTAGTTAATTGTTGATAGAATCCTATAAATAATATTCTAGTGTATTATAGAAAAGTATAGCAGTTTTAAGATGTTTGGTAAAACATTCTTTTTGATTTAGTCTAGCAAGTAATTGAATATCTTTCTAATTATGGAAATTAGAATCCAATACAACAAGAGATTAAGAGTAAATCTAATCAAGTCTCTGGGAAAATGACATGGCAAAGGATGTCTTTTGTTTTATATATCATTGTATATGATATTGATAGTTTCACTTCAAGGAATTTAAACAGCAGAAGCAGGTAGCGCGGGAGTGCCAAAATCCAAGACATCATGAATACTATAGTAATTTTGAAGAAATTTCATGATAGAACCATTTTGTCTTCAAATTTATTTTCATACACCTGTATTAAAACATTTTGGGGCTATTTTAGTGAAATATATCACCTGTATTTTTAATTGGTTGTATTCTCATGTCCAGTATGCCTGTGTTATGGCGATGAATCATGCAGCTGGTGTACTTGGGACAAACCCTTAAGCTGCTAGCTGATACTGAGAAGGGGGTGTACTAAGTAAGGTATCAGACCTATAGCTCGTTGGTGGTGTTAGTTTCATTCTAATATTTCAATAAGAACTAAACTCATGATATCAAATCGTGTTTCACCTATTTTGACTAAGTACATATGTACCAATTTCCTGATACCCACTTAAATTTTATTTTGATAAAGTTATTGGATCAGAGGAGACATTTTCAGACTTTTTTAGTTGATTGAATTTATTTTGATTGACAAACAACAACAATTAAAATTGTGGAAAATGTAGGTATATTTAGTACACGTGTACCAAATTTAATAATTTTAATAGCAACCACCATGGTACTAAACCTCATAATATCTTCAATTTTGGAACTACCACTCACCTCCAGTTAAAGTGGGTAGAAAACTGTGTACATGTGTGTTTATAATAAAACTATTGAGAATCAGTTTGTAGTATTTATATTACTCTTAGTCTCTCACCTGTCTCTTTAGCAGTAGTATACAATGGATTATTTTAAAAATGAATTTGAAGCTGATTGATATACTAATGAAAAATACTGGAAATTATTAGGCTGGATTCTCTCATAAGTTTTCATTTAGTTTCCTTTTCTTCTTTCTATTTATTAGTGTTACTCTTGAATTATTCAGATAGGTAGCAACATAGGTGTTTATTTTTAATATTTATACTTTCTTTGTTACAAAGTTAAATGTTGTGCACGTTTTTGAGGGGGAAGGGGCCAAAGTTTTTGTTTTACCATATTGTAAAAAGATTTTTAAAGAAATATGTCTGTTAATTATCAAGATTTCTGTTCACAGAAAATGTTTGAACATTTATTGTAAACTTTTATTGAGATGTCTGGACCTAAATGAATGTGTCAAGAAAAACAAACAAACAAACAAACAAAAATGAAATTGCATTATGTGGCAAAAGATTGTGAGATCTAATTGTTACATTTTGAATTTTTTTTATGTCCAAAGCATACAATACATATTTGGTCCTACAAGTTTTTTCTAAATTGCTAAACTTTTGAGATGATATTTTAGAAAACAAATATGGTAAGATTTGAACTCTGACTCTTGTCTTGCAGATTTAACCAAATCATTCCCTGCCCCCACCACCACCACATAATTGTGTGTGTGTATGTGTGTGTGTTCTTGTTCTGTATTCTTACTGCAGAACGCAGCATCTCTTCTGCTGTTCTCACTAGCTGCTTGTTCCGCTGCACTACAGCTACTGCATGTCCGTGTTTTTCAGGTGACTACCCACTGCCACTGGTGGTTTTAAATTTACTTCCCAACAATGCCACTGATTTGACTCATATTCAGTTTGGTGAGCTACCCACCCTTTCACTTGGTCTCACGATCTTGTATTTTTCTGTTTGTTTGTTTGTTAAAATTTAGATATAAATGGAAAAAAAATTGGATAAGCTTTTTTTGCTGAAAATTTTTTATTTATAAAGTTAAAAAAAAATGTGGTTAGTTAAATGAGCATGCCTTATCAGTGAAAAGGAAATTGCTAATTTCCAGATTATTAATTATTTAATGTTCAAATATAACCATATTGGGAAAACTCCTGTAATTTTCATATCCTATTTGTTGTTAAAAAGAATATTGCAATAAAAAAAAAAATTATTTTTTTAAATAAATGAATGATCTTGAATTTTTTTTAACTTCTTGGTAAGAATTGCAAACTCTTAAATGGTGATATCTGATAATTTATTTCACTTCAAAAAGAAAATGAGTGAATTATATATGATAAATAATTGAAAAATTTCCAGACAAAGTTTGTAAGATGAAACTCATGAAAATCAATCAGATTTTATTTTATTTTTATTTTTTTTATCTGTTAACATTTTGCTCTGTAAGAGCATTTTCAAAACAACTGAAAAAATTCTTATGAAAGAAATCATTATCATGGTTACCAAGGTAATGATTTCTTTCATTAGATTTTAAAAATCTTGCTACTTAAAAATGCTGTAATTAATTTGAGAAAGTTTTAACAGTTAATAAAATTTTAAAATGTCTGTGAATGAATTAATGAGATCTATATATGGGGAAATATTTTAAAACATAAATATGGTTATTTGACATGAGAAAATAAGTTATGGTGAGAAAAATAAAATGCATATATCCAAAGTAAATAGTGAAAATATTTAGAATTAAAATATAATTTGATATTTTTTAGGTGTTAAGGAAGGTATAGAATTGACCAGAACATTAAGTAGTAGGGTTGCTATGGTAATGATTTCTTTCAATAGATTTTCATTCAAATATCTTAAGATGTTCTATTTTAATATTTTCTTTTTCGCTAAAAAAAAAAAAAAAGTGGCAGGTTATAAAAGCCTACTTTTTGATTAATCGAATTGGTATTTCCGAGCTGATTCAGTAATTCTTCTCGATGATTCATGGTAATTACCTTTCACCATTTTAGCATTTCCTTTTTTTCAAAATGGTTTTTTTTTGTATATTAGGAATAAAATTATTTAATGTATCCTCAATTGTCAAAATTTTTTTGTGATTAAGCATGTTTTTCTTTAAACGTTGTCATACCAATATAAATGTTATCACATTTACGATATGGTAGTCTATAAATCTGTGTCTCGGGATTTTTTTCGGATATCTACTTTCCTAAGTCAACATACATGAATATAAAATTTATTGAAACCTAACAAAAAAACTATTAATTCATAACTTTCTATTATTTAAAATATATAATACATAAATTAATCTCGGACTAAGATAATACAAATAATATTTACATTATAAAAAAAACTTCAATATTTACTCACTTTCATTTATTAGATGTTAAATTACATCACATGGCATCCTCGTTAATTTAGTTAATGAGGATGGCATTAGTCAGTTCACCTGATGTATATTTATAAGTATTCTTAAATTTAAAAATTTAGAAAAACTAATATTTTTACTTTGTTTATAAATACTTGTTGCAAAATAAAATCCTTACATTTGCTTTGATAAAGTCCTTCAGAGGACGAAACACATCAGCTAAGTTTCCTTTTGTCTTTATTCATAATGTCCATTTAAAGATATATTTTAGTTATGTGAAATTTTACACACACACATACATTTAAATTATATTGTTGATTTTTTTTTTTTACTTGTATCTTTTATGATAGATAATGTGGTTTGGATAGTAATTATTAGAGTAGATGGATTTGTAGCTACAGATATATCTATTATTAGGCATAGAATGTTCATAAGAATCTTCATGTTTACTATTAATGTGTATCTTTCAATCTTTTCTCAGCATTTAGTCTCAAGTAAATAGGGTGTTGTAGTGATTTCAATGTGTTTTCAAAGTATTTAAGTTTGTCTAGTTAATGGGGGCTATATATTCTAAATGCTCGGAGATAAAAACCTATAATACCCAGTTTTATTGTTGTAATATGAGTAAAAATGTATATGTTAATTCTTGTTTATATTTTTGGTATATTTTGAATTCTAATTTATTGGATCTAATTAATAAAATATGTAAGGAAAAAAGGTAAGGCATTATTTGTTCCTTCCGAATCTTCTATTTGATGTGGTGTGAAATGTTAACATTTTGATTGTCATTATTTTCTCTTCTAGTTACATGTGCTATCCATTTTAGTTTTTGTAAATCCTCAAGTAATGAGGTTTTTGTTAACTAGTACAGTTCTTTGTGATTTTGTAGCACCAGTCCACAAAGTTCAAAGAAGAGGTCTTCATTTCAGGATGTATTGAAATGGGCCCTGATTCTAAAAATTCTAGAAATAAATACATAAACTACTACCAAAAGGAGCTATCTATAAGCAGTCCAAATTTGTTTGTAATAATTGTTGTTAAATTTAAAATAACATAGATTGCTGTATAGTCTATATATACTAATAATGGTATCACTGGGTAGAGGTAAATTTTATATTGTACATGTTTTTTCCAATAAGTTAAGACTTTTATTAATGGGATTATTAGTAGAGAGGATTAATATCTAAACTAATCATAACTTTGTTATTGTTATTCCTGTCTCTATCATTGATTTTATTTTTTATTCAGAATTTACTTTGTATATATACACTTTATTTTTCTCGCCATAACTTTCTTTTATTTATCTTATTTTGCCATTTCAAATAACCATATTTACATTTTAACATACTTCCCATATGCAAATCACATTGATTTGTTCAGATATTTTCTAGATTTTAGCATTTTTCAAGTTAACCACAGCATTTTTAAATAATAGGGTTGCCAAGGTAATGAATTTTACAGTTGTTTTGAAAATGGTCTTATGGACTGAAATGTTAACAAGGAAATTAAAAAAAATGTTAAACAACTGGTTTTCTTAAATTCCATCTTTATATATAATTTAAGTTGAAAACTTTACATATATTCACTTTAGTGTCTTTGAAATAATAAATGGAAGAAAATTAATCTTTAGGAAAATTTGAATAAAAAGAAAAATGTCGTTTATGCCATTATTTTAATTGGATAATAATATTCAGTGTTTTTTGCAATGGGCTGGCAGCTATACAATCTACTAACCTGTTAATGACAGTTTTACTATTAATGCACTACAGAGAAAGGAAATTCACATTTCATAAAAGTTCATACACAAACTAATGCTTGTAAAAGTCATAATGCTCACCATTTGCAAAAGTGGAGAAGAAGGCTTGAAAGCATTTAAAAAAATTTAACCAATAGTTTTACAGTTTTTAAAGTGTCAAGAGGTGACGAATATTGCTGTAAACCAATTATAAAATTATTATTGCTTCAGAAACTGTCTCTTGGTAGACTCTGAAAACTCTTTTGTAAATTGACCAAAAAACTCATTTATAATGGAATTATTGTCAATATTCTTATTCTCTTGTTAATGTATAAGGGGGGAAAGATCTAGATATACCCTTGTGCTTGTAAAATCCAGAAAATAGTTGAGCCAAATGGAAGATGGTTTGTTTTTAAGAGACTTTGGGATTTACATTTGAAAACAAATCTAAATTTATTATTTTTATTTTTACTTGCTAATTTCCTTTCTCTACTTGCATAAAGAAAAGATCATCCCAAAGATTGTAGGAGGAGAGAGATAAGAAAAAAAAAAAACAGTCCCTGAAGTCATGCATTTTCATTTGTCTTCTTCCACTTTTTTCTTTCCTGCCATCTTTCTAAGTCTGAAGAAATTTGTGCTTAGATACAAAATGTCAACTTGTTTCTGAGGCCTAATGACATTTTAGTTTCACAGCTGAATCTAACTGATTCTTGTTCCCCACACTTCATTTCACTTGCCATTTTCACAAATTACATTTTATTTTTAGCTTTTGTCTATGCAGTCTTATTGACTATTCTCTTTGCAAATATCTGCACAACAGAATTGTGGAAAAGGAACAATATTTTTTCTTTTTTAAATATTCAAAAGTTGTCTTCACCCCTTTTATTAAAACTACTGAACAAGTTACCATGTGATTCAGACAGCAATGATTTTTATCTGTTGGTATTTAAACTTTTAAGCTCTCAACCACCTTTTTATATAAAAAGTATTTTTCTTGAATAATCCAGGGTAAATATATTTGCATTTACTAATCAAAAACTGATATTAGCAAAAAAATAAAAATGAAACCTGAACAGCAAAAGTTAACATTTTATAATTATAGGCCCAGTTATTGGTATATTTTTTTATCTCTATTCCAGAACAGAAATTTGCATAGGCTTCAAAAAATGATGTATGATAAACAAATGAACTTTATGGGGGGATTTGATGCAAACCATATTGCATCAAATTCTCCATTTTATTGTTCAGCAGATAAGATAAAGTTTCTCAATTTTTTTCTCATCATTCACCCAAGTAAGGCAATAAAGCCACAAAGACAGAAAAGGTTACTTGAAAGAATCTGAAAAAAAAATGTTAAGCACAATAAAAGAACGGCATTCAAAATTTGGAAGATCACAATTGACATTGCAATTAAATTTTTTAGCATCGTAGTTGACAGGGAAGCAAGAAACTGGAAGAGATTTCCACAGGTGAGAAGTGCAAAAGAAGAAACTATTAGAATAACTTACAGCAACATGTAGCAATTTAAATAGTAAAATGAGACCGAGTTGCTAGTTTAGTACTCTGCTTAAATTCATAAAATCAAGGTACCAAAGAGGAAAGCTGATCAGAACAATTGTCATTAACAGAATGTAATCTTTCCAATTCATATCCGTGAAAAATGTTAGACCGAGAAGGCACAAGGAGTTACTTTCCTGGGGGGTTAACATCAGCCATGCTCGTAGAAGGCAAAAAAAGTTTCTCTAAGACAAAAGAGAAGTTTTGGAAGTATTAAAATTAAATAATTTTTTGCCCCAATTAACAGATTGGAGTCATTTTCAATATCAGCTATCAATTTGACTTTAAAAAAATTTAGATTAAAATAAAAATAGTTTTAATATTCTCAACAGTTAGACTTTTTGTGAAAATGAGCCAGGAAGCATTTGTATATTAGTCATTTGTTTGCATTTGTATATTAGTCATTTGTTTGCAATTCAGTTTATTTTTAGTTTCAATAATTCCAGTCATGAAGAATTATCATAACTAATATCCTCGTCATAGCTGTTAAAGTCACAATGTGTCAGCCATTCTACCAATTTTAGGTTGTATTCTGAATCATTCTGGGACTTTTGAATAGAATTCTTTATTCAATCTATAGAGGAAGATTATCTTCATTCTGCTATCCATGTTCTCAACTCTATTGTGTATTGATGGATTCTTCTAAATTGATCAGTTTGCATTGTCCTTTTGGATGCTTTTTCTGCTTGTCACAATCTCATCTGATGTTCAATTCAAAATATTGGGACAATAACAACAAAAATGTACATTCTAGTCTTATTTTATTTGTAGCTTTTATTAAAACTGTATTAATACTGGGATGATTATATATATATATATATATATATATATATATATATATATATATATATATATATGAGAGATTTTCTATTTCAAAGGTAAATTCAATAGTTAGTTCAACCTGGTTGAGCCTATTAATAATTTTTATGGCAATATTAGAAATTTCCTTATAAGGAAACATTTGGCATTCCTTGACCAAGCAGCTATATATATATATATATATATATATATATATGTCAATAAGTTAGTGGTGGGGAACTATTTAAATTTTTATATTTTATTTAAAATAATTTGATATACAAGATTAATTAATATTTGTTAAATATCAATTGCTGAGTGCGATTTCATGGTATGGTGGTTTTATAAGTTGGGAGGGGAAACAATAGCATTTTACTTTTTAATTATTTTTATAAAACATGAAATGAATTTCATTTGTTTGCAAATTATGAAATTTGACATTTTCTCGAATTTTTGCTGGTTCCAATACCAAAAGATCATCTTTTTTTTGCTGCTCTTTTTTTCTTTTCTTTTTTTTTTCCAGTCCAATAATAAACTAAATGTAATAAACATTTAATATACATAACCAATTTACTGCTAATATTTCACTATAATTCTCTCTCTCTCTCTCTCTCTCTCACACACACTTCACTGATTAGTGCTTGCAGCTACAATTTTTGGATTTTTGTCCTCATTCTGGAGCCCTACTTGTAATCTGTCGGAGACAAAACTGAATATTATTATAGAACTGAAAATGTATGCCATCTTATAAAACTAAGTAAATGTGCAGCTATTGACAAGCAGGTTTGATCAGAGAAATATTTGTACAAATTCAAATTGGAGTGATGAGGCCATGTTGATTGTTAAATCCAGGCAGTCTCACATTGTACCAACTTGGAGAGACAAAAAAGCTGCTCAGATATCGACATCAATTATCTGACTTTATTCTGGATTAGTCAGCACGTTAACATGTAATGATTGAAATGATCTGGGTAGGTACACTTCTTGTCATTACATGTTAAATTATCTTCTGAAAAATTCACTAATGAACAGCAAAAGGACAAACTTGTTCATTAAATTATGCAAGTGTTCACACTCTCTCAAAGAGTGTGTGCTTGTCTGAGTAATGTCAAGTATTAACCCTCTTTTTATTGGGTTGGTTAATTTATACCCTTTGATATTTTTGCTCATAATCGTCAGGTCAAGCAAACATGACACGCTGCCTCCATTCATTCCTGTCACCCACTGCATTTGGAAACTCATCCAGTCTGCATCTCAAGTCTTCAATCAGATAGTCAATGTACATCTTCTTTGGTCGACCTTTTGTTTATCCATGGAATGGTATCCAGAGTAGAAAGTCTCCAGTTAGTTCTTCTTTGCTATGCCAACAGTGACCAGAAAATCTTAGTCTTTGTTGTCGTGTTAATTTGCTGATATACATGTTGCCATAGAGCTCTTTCTTTGTTGGGTGATCATTCCAGTATTTGTTTAATGCTGTTCAAAGCATTCACATGTAAGCACCATCTAACCTCTTTTTCAGTTTGGCGGTTAGTGTCCAGTTTAAGGAGACATATACAAGGATGAACTCTAGTGTAGCTCTGAAAAAGTTTCTCTTCAGTTTATTTTGAGATGTTTGGAATTCAATGTGTTTATTCAATATTTTCACTACCAATGTAATGAGTTTTCTTAATTGATCATTGATTCTTAAAACCTTACCAATTTTTCAATGCAGTTTAAGATGACCTGACAAAATGGGTTCCTTATTTGACTAAAGAACAAACTTCATGTCACTTATTTAAATTCAGACTCTCTCTCTCTTCATTCTACATCTTAATCCCAATGACAGAAAACATTTCAATATTACTAGCACTAAGGTAAAGATCACTGACTATTGTACAAATCTTTTGATATTTCATTAGAATCTATCTAGTCATTTTAGAGTCAGGTAGGTTGAAAAGTTCATAGGCTGACTAAGATATAATTGAAAGTAGACACACCTCTGTACCAGATTACAACAGCTGGTACACTTGCATGTCTTTTGGTCAGCCTATGTACATTTTTGGCTGACCCTTGTAAAGATTGCCTACTTTGTTATTGATTTCAGTTATGCTGTTCAAAAAGGACTGAATTTTTGCTAATGAACCTTTATGCTCTATCTTTGTCTGTTATGAAAAGAGAAGATGACATTTTTGTTGTTTTGTGTTTCTTTCAGTATGTCCTGCATTTTCACCCCCTGCCACCACAGTGTTTTTGATCATTCTCATCTTTGAAGGTCTTCTCTTTGGAATCTTCACAGCCATCATGTTTGGCTCACAGCTCTCTGCTATTTGCACAGATGAGACGGTAAGTACACACATGTGCATACACACAATTTCAAGCCACATTATTTGAACACTTGTTAAAATGTTGCTCATTCTTGATTGCTTGTCACACTGACACATTAATCACTTGTTCTACCAGGAATGTTCCAAACTCTCCAATATACAAGGTCTGATCAAATAATGTCAGGACTGGGGCTATAAGAAGAAAACTAAAACATATATCAATACAGCATTTAATCTGAAGCCACACACTTTATCCAGTGTTGTTTCAATTGATGAAAGCATTCCAGGAACTCCTTTTTTGTGATAGAAAGCAGCTGCCTTGTTGCATTCTCTTGGATTTCCTTGACATCTTGAAATCTTGTTCTTTTCAAGTGGGATTTGATTTTTGGAAAGAGGAAAAAGTTGCAAGGGGCGAGATCTGAGGAATGTTGTGCTTGGATCAGAACCGTTGCACTGAAAAATACATCACAGTAGTAGTCTTTGTTTACTGTCTGAGCAAGTGAATGATACTTATGAACCATGCATGTGTAGTCAAAAAAAAAAAAAAAAAAAAACTGTCAAGTGTCTTCACATTATTTTGACTCATTCATACTTTCTTTGGACCTATGTTGGAGTCTTTCCACTGCAATGGCTGAACCTTGGTTTCAAGGTCATAGCCATAGACCCACGATTTGTCTTCCTCAGCACAATCAAAGAGATCCTGTACAGCTGAAACCTGATTTTCTTTTTGGTTAACAGAAAGCAGTTTTGGCAGATATTTACCAAACACATCTCATACCCAAATCTTCAGTGAGAATGAACTGAACTGAACCATAACTAATGTTCACATCTCCCAACAACTCTCATGTTTTCATAAGTTTCTGCTGTGGTTGCAGGTGTGTCCCAGAATGCCTGTCACTGTTCACATGTTGTTGGCCATTTTGGAAATGTTTGAATTACTTGTAGACACTTGTCCAACTCATACACTCCTCTCTATACACTTTCTGCATCTTTGCATAGGTTTCTGCACATGTATCACCAAGCTTTTAGAAAAATTTGATGCAGATACTTTGCTCAGTTTTCTCTACCACAGTCACTGGTGGAAATTCTGTGGTGTGGTGAGATGACCACACACTACACACTTTCCTTCCAAGCATTGCCAGAAACAATGGAATTGACAGAACATTATAAACTTAGTGTGCCTGGGCGACCAGAGTTCAATCTGTGTGAAGCAGCTTCATTTTGCATACTTTATTATAGCAACAGTCCTGATACTTTTTGATCAGACCTTGTATGCTTATGTCTTTTGGATAGGTATGTCTCTAACAACTACAAAAAATGCAATTTTGTCTCAAAGCCTTCATTTAATGAATTTAGGCTGAGATATGGTTTTGTAGCAGACCCGGTAGCATGCAGTGCTGGCCTATGAAGAGGTAGCCTTGTGCCAGACACTACTCACGACTACCGAATTCACTAGCAAAGTAAAAAAAAAAAAAAACAGAATAAGTGAAAATAAATGTGTGATCTTTTAACCGTAGAATTATTACAGTCTCCTTAGGAAAAAGGGTCATTCAACACATGCATAAAAAGGTAAAAAAAAAAATAGGTAGCCAGGAGGAACAACGAAAACGAGTCTGGTGGAAAACAAATATAAAACTTTATTTAATAAAAAGTATTTTGTCTCAAACAGTGGAGACCATGAGAAAAGTAAAGCTAGTTCTTAGCAAGTAGGCAAGTTGTATAAGGTAGTGACAAGTAGTCAATAAAAGAATGTTCCGCACCAAAACGAAAATCAAAATGGCTAAGGCGGGAAAGGTTCCCTCAGAAGGAAAATTCTGGAACAGTCTTCTTATGCAAAAGGTACATGCCTACACAACAAGGAAAATACTCACTGCGAGATTTTTGTCATGTGTGTAATGTTATTTTTTTTTTTTTTCTTTTTAAACTGGTTCGTAAGGTTAGAGTTCAAAAGGTGTATGTGAAGTTTATCAATCATCCGTGTTGAAAAACTCTGTTCCCTGGTAGTGAACGGAGGAAAGTTCGAACAAGTTGTTCGCGTCAGGACGAGGAATTAGTCATTGTAAAAGTGTGATGGCGACTGTCTCATAAACTCTACGTTCTCTGGTAGAGAATGGAGGAAAGCTCAAACAAGTTGTTCGCAGAAAGTTGCAACCACATGAAGAGATTCGGCATTATGTGCCAAGGAGTTTACTAGGAAGTTTTGTGTAGTTAAGATATTTCGGCCCGCATATGGGTAAGGGGCGCGAAATAAATGAGTTGACCTTTTTGCTCGGAGACCAGGCAGCGACTCATTTGAAAAACACCGTTCGTCAGTGATGTCAGAGAATGCGCGGGAAAACTTCAAATTCTGTTCTAGCTGGAATCAGCAGCAGCCAGCAGCTTCCTCACGTCGGCAGCAGACGGCTGTTTATTACTATATCTAGCCGAATGTGAAAGGAAGGGGTGCAATACGTGCGCGCACGTAAAAGTAGGTAGAATCCCTGCGTGGTTCCACAGTTTAATAGTTCAAACTTCATTTTAAGTAACTCGGTTCTACCAATACCTCATGATATCAGAATAAAAATTTATCATTCGCTTTAGTATTCAAACATTAAAAATTCTGATATAACCATATTTTCTGTTATACTGTGAAGAGTTAGCTTGATGCAGATACACTGCCTGCCTAATTTGTGAAGCATATATATATATATATATATATGGTGCGATGGATAAATTGTTGAAATTATGCAAAAATAGAAATAACACTGAAATCTCATTTTAACAGATATATTTAACAAAACTGCAGAAAAATATCTTTAAATACTAAAGAGTAAATTTATTCAATAAAATTGCCATTGGCTTCAATCACGGCCTCCAGACGAGTTTGGAATCTCCTGCAACTCTTCTGGACAGTCTCCATGTTTAAGTTTTGTGAATGCTGCCATAATCCTTGCCTTCAGTTCATCTTTGGTTTTTACAAGAAGTTTTGCTAATCTCTATATTAACTGCACACCACGCATAATAATCAAGGGGGTTGCAGTCTGGAGAGTTAGGTGGTCAGATATAAGGTGTGATGTAGTTGCAGAAATTGTTTGACAGTCATGAACTCGGCATGATGTGTCATGTGTAGCATGATGCAGAGCCCTGTTGTCAGACATAGCCACCCTCTTGTCTCAGGGCCACACTACCTCCTCAAGGCACTTGATGTAGGCCTCCGTGTTAAGTCTGAGGCCCTGTGGGAAGATGAATGGAGACACAACATTGGCATTACTAATGATCACGCCAAACACCATGATGTTGATTGAATATTTTGTTTTCATCACTTTTGGTACTTTTCTGGGGATACAGATTGACACCCAATCACTCTGTAATGTTCATATTGGAACTTCCAGTGTAAATGCCAAGCAGTACAGCATGCCATTTACAAATTTCTGGCAGTGAATTGCATCATGTTGCTCTTTTTCCCCACAGACGATGCCCAACTGACATTACTATATTGTGCAGTTGACAAAATCAAAAAACAAACCAATTCACAGGTGCAAAATTAAAAATATAAAAATGGCAACAAATTTACCCAATAATAATAATGAATAATAATGACAATATTTCATGTATGAAATTGAACCAGCTGAAAACTGTTCCTATCCTAATGTACTTCTCCATTTGTTTGTCATTTTAGATATGCTGAATTGTAACAAAAAAGATTTTTTTTTCAGTGATTATTAACAAAAAATCAGCTTTCTTTCAAGTTAGGCTAATGAATCTTGTTACACAAAGCTATTATTATTCTCCACAACAGAGGCAATAAGACAAGAGTTATATTAGGTTTAAAACAATAGAAGATAAGCCCCTGATAAAAATAAAATGTTGGTCATTTTAAAAATTAAAACAAATCTCTCATGAAATGAATTGAGAAGTATTTTTCTGTCTCTCTCATAATCAAATTTTTTTCTTTTACTCACCCATATATATATATATATATATATATATATATATATATTACGCATTTTTTTATATAAAAAAAAAAAATTGTGACTACACAACATGCATTTAAAGCACAGTCCAAAGAATTTTAAAAGGATTTCAACTTTGCCCCATTTATTAATTTTTTTTTTTTAAATATCAACATTTGATTAACACTCAAGAATAATTGATTCATTTTTGTTCCTATTTCAATGCATCATCCACGGTATTTATGGCTAAAAAGGAATTACAAAAAGCATTTTCCAGTTTCATCAAATGACACTTTTTTATTTTATTTGCTTGCCTCCATCTCATTTTGTGTTTGCCATAAATATGCATTGTCAATAAACATTGATGTATTAACAAAATAAATCCACACTTATTAATGAAGTATTGAAGAGTAACAAGTTAATTTTGTTTTTATTATTACTTGCTTTCATTCTGATTCATTTGCAAGAATGTTGTCTAAAGTTCTGCAATCTGAAGTATTTTACTGCCTCTATCCTGCAAAACTTGTTAATTTTCATTCATGTTTTACATATTAAATGAGCCAACTATTGTATCAGTTATTCAGATGTCACAAGTGAAGATGCTCATTGAAATAATTCAGTGAATAAGTTGTAAGAATAGCTTTTAAAATATTTTGCACCCAACATTTCTTTTCTCTTTCAGTTTTGTACTTAGTATGAGTTTTCTAATGTGAGAAGTATTACAATTTTATTTTATTTTTATTTTTCCCCATAGGGTATTGAGCAATTAAAGAAGGAGCAGGCCACTTGGGAAAGAAAATCTCGTTGGTTGAGCATCAAATCTGTATTTGGACACCCTTTTGGCCTTCATTGGTTTTCCCCCTTTACAAAACCCCGCACCTATAAACCCCTTCACGAACAATATTCAGTGTAAAGTGAGCACGATTTTGGCCCTTGACCACAGACAGCCATTCACTGGCATTGAACGTGCGCGTAAATTATCTCTTAGCCTTTGTGGAGAAATGGAAACGAGAGATGCAAAACTTGTGGGACATGCATGATCACCTCTTGACAGGATTTCTGTGTCCGTTCTGGTTATCTAAATGATGCTGAAGGGGTGGAGATGATTGACCATTGGTTGCATATTTGGACTCTGACAATAGCAGAAAGAAAGGAAAAAAAACACACAACTGATTCTCACTTACTTGCCTTTTGCAACCGCAATCTTTTGCCTCCAGTCATATTGAAAAAACAAACAAAAAAAAAGACATTAAGTCATAATGATGAACAATAAAAGAATGTATGTCCCTTTGTAAATGGGAAATGTGAGCTATAAGAAAAAAGTTTCCTCTTCAGTCCAAAATGAACAAAATTTATTAAAGAAATTTTTTTTAATGTATTGCACTTTTTTTCTTTTATCTCATGTGAAGTAAGTAAACTTAAGTTTTCACATTGTGCCGCAACAAGAAAAGAATGAAACCAATTTAAAAATGTGATGATAGTCTTTGGATGAAAAACAAAAAAACAAAAAAAAAAACAAAATAAAAAGATAATGATCTCTGCCTCTGTTTAAACAGAACAAAAAAAAGACTTTCTCCCTCAACTTCAAATCTATGCCTTAAATCTTTTATTTTGCTCAAATATATCTCTTTACCTATATCTGTATCCCTCTTGATAAATGCATAAATTATGGCGTGTGTGGGCAGGTGTGGGTATGCGTGTTTGTACATTTTAATACCCAAATATATAACATACTCCCAAATATGTTTTTTTTTGTTTGTTTGTTTTTTTGTTTTTTTTGTGTGTGTGTGTGTATATATGTATATATATTATATTTTTACCTATATAATATGATATGCACACTGTCAAGTGAGGTGATTTAAATCCGTTTTGAATATATTATTACTTTTTTCTGTACACAAAGGTGTATAGAATTTTTTTTTTTTTTTTTTTTTTAAAGAAATTTTAAATTAGTGGTAAGTGAAAATTCAAAATATATTGTCTTAAAATCGGTCTACAAAATTTTGTGCATAGTATCAAAGGAAGTGGAAATGAAAAAAAAATGCTCTGACAGAAATTGTTTTTACAGTGGTTACGCCCCCCCCCAACCTCACTACTTTAATCATAGATAATTGACTAAAATACTAAATTCATTTCCTGGAATGAAAATTGGGGCACCAGTGATCAAATCTATGAAGACAGTTTTAATGTAACATGGATTACGTATCTGCATCTATACTGATGCTCTTGAGACATTCCGCTTCCCCACCCCCTTTCCAACTAGTGCCAATCATTTCACCTCATGAATATAAGTGAAACATGATGGGAAAAGCCCAAATTCAGTAATAACTATTTGGAGAATTTCTTTAAAAGCTGCCATAAGCAAATATTTCTTTTAAAGTATCCTATAAATGAACGACTTTGGTACATGTTGTGTAATATTATTTGCATATCTTCATTTTAGACTGAGAGAAATCATGTTTGCAGAGCTATAAGACTCCACCTCCCCAACACTACCATTCTCCTAGGCCACTTCATTTTCTTTGGGGGGGATATATTAAATTTTTGACTGGTATTTTTTTCATTTTATTATTGTTGCATTATTTTATATATATATATATATATATATATATATTTTAAACTCCCAGATTATCATTCCATGATTGTTGCTATGTAGCATAAAATAAAGAAAAAGCCTGTGCCAAGATTCAAATTTGCAACCCTTATCCTTACAATATCATTATATTGTACAGGTCTGAACACCTATGCATAATACTAATGCATTTAGTACAGTATATTTGGTTATTTTTAATAGTTATTGCTTATAGGTCAAATTTTATAGGGAAATTATTTATAATTAATAAAAAGGAAAAACATTGGGTGGGGATGAAAGTTCTTGACCCAACCAAATGACCAATGTTCTCTTATTTTTTTTTTTTTTTTTTTTTTTTTTTTTTTTATTTATCTATTTTGTTAATGGCTTCTTGATCAGGCTGAGAACTTTTAGGCACCCCACCACCACCTTGTATTAAGTTATATTTGCTTTTTACTAACATAATTAAGTACAAGGGACATAACTCAATCAGTGATAAATCCCCCGGAACATAATTTGTATATTTTCTGTACGTGAGACGTGTATGTAAATATATTTATTTTTTACAGGTTGGCTGTAAATTATCATTCCATTTCTTTTTCACTTATCTGCCAGGCCAACTGTAGCACTGAAGTTTGTGTTTATGGTCAGGTATTTTGTTACATTTGAATATAGTTTTTGATTTTTGTCTTTATGGAAGAGTGGAGACTTTATTGAAATGAATTGTAATGCATATTTTCTGATGAAAGGCTCTTTAAAAATAGAATACAAAGTATACCAGCCTTTTAGTGTGATCATTGTGTTTTCAGAAATGTTTTCCTGGGCCCTGCTAATTTTTTCTCTCTCTCTATCTCTCTGAAAAGAACTCAAACATCAATGCTATATTCAAAAATGTATGTATGTAATTTTTTCTCTTTCACTCTCTCACACACCCACACACTTTGAATATTTTTTAATACTGCCTAAATCCCTCTCCTTACTGATATTTATGGGGTGAGGTTTATCACTCTCTTTGTCCTCATAAAACTACAATTTCTCAATTATTTAACCTTTTTAATTGTGTGTATTTTATTTGGGAAAAAAAAAAAAAAACTTTTTGTTCCCAGTCCATTCAGTGTCATCAAATTCAAACACTTGTAATTGAAAACAAGGTCTTTATTTTTTCTTTTAAATTTTGTTTCTTTCTCTAATTGTTTTTTAACATCCTAAAAATTATCTTTTTACGTTTTTACTACAAAATGTAAAAATGAATTTTTGCTTGGTCACCAGGGTTGAGTTACATTCAAATTATTAAAAATTGTTCCAGTATAACGAGAAAAAAAAATCCTCATTTCTAATCTCTTTTATTTGTAAGCAAATTGCAATCCTAATATCTGTCTAGCTCCCTTCCATCACACGTATTTTATTCTAATTCTTTGATTCTGATCATAAAATGAAATGTTTTGATCAAGTGATGCATAGTTGTAAGGAAACAATTGTTTGACTAACATTTTGATTCCCGTAATGTGTGCAGAACGGGAAGAGTTGAAAAGTTCAGTTTGACCACTTCCCACAATCACTATTTTAATGTACATTCTTTTTAATATCCTTGTTGTGTGTGTATATATATATATATATATATATATATATATAAAAACTTTGATAAATACTTTGATAAATACTGAGCATTATTATATCTAAGACCAACTTATTTTGTAATTTTTCAATCACTGATTGGAACTGTCAACAAGAATGATGAGTGATTGAAAAATTACAAAACTGTCAGTTTTCGGTAAGCATTGAAAATTATTATATCTAAGTTAATAATAATTATTGCTCTAGTTTAATATTGAGAACTTTATTAGAAAATCTACTAAATTTGATATACATTAACTATGTAATTTTATATATATTGGTTACTAGTATTAATAGCTAACATTATCATTTTATTTTATATTATTATGTAGTGCATGAATGCATTTAACAACAGCTTATCATGCCTTTTCTGGTTGGAATGTTTCATTAACTGGCAGCTTGAGTTTTGCCAAACAACGGATACCTAGACTATGAGCAAGTCTTTTATTTTTCATAATGCATCTTATTGTAATTGGGCACGCCATGAATGTGGCCACATACTAAAGTTGGTTTCATCTAACAAATATCTATTCTTGTCTACTCCAGTTTATATATTTAATAAATTTGTAGTATTCTTGATTGATGGGCAAATTAAATGATTGATGACCAGTTTGGTTCAGTTTGTGTATATTTCTAGATCTTCATTTCAAACTGTGTGCATGGACAAAAAGAGGTGCTACTGGTAGGCTTAGAGATGTTAAGGTGTGAAGTTGCTTCTTCAACTAAAAATATTAACAGAAAACAAGTTTCTTTATTCCCTGAAATAAATTCAAGGGATGTTTGGCAAGACGGGAAATTGCTGGGTAACTTGACAAATGTTCAAATTGAGTAACTAAACTCTCTGTATATGTAATGAAGTCTACTGTCAATTTCAATGTATCCATATCCAACAACTAAATCAGTTCAAGTGTTTAATACCTGCCATGGCATATATATTCTGTAAGCAATTTGCTGACATGGCCACAAATGGTCCAAGAGTTTTCAGACAATGGTCATGCCTCTGACCTTGCTCAGGTTTTGAAGACAGCCAGTTTCAAGAACACTAATGTCATTGAAACAATTAGCTCTCTATTCTTTGATTTGAGACAAGATATATATATATATATATATATATATGTGTGTGTGTGTGTACATGCACATTGTAGAATTGTTATACAACAGAAGAATGTCTGAAATCATTTCAACAAAATTAAATTTTCTACCCTTAAAAAGGGGGGGGAAGGAGTGTGCAGACTTCTCAATGTAGTGACAGCCATATTTCTCTAAGGAAAACAAACTGGGAAAAATTGGCATTGATGTAAATTTTGTCTGAATTTCTGGAACATGGCGTTCTCATTTACTTGTAGAGTCAAGTTTGCATGTAAACAATGTGAGTTTTGTTAATGAAATAAGTTTGACATTAAAAGAGAATCATATTTATATAAATTATAAAAAAGACTTTAAATTTTCTCTCTCATGTGTGTTTTTAATTGTGTAGTTAATGTGACAATGTTTAATAACATCATTTATAGATTGGAAATTGAGCCTGAAGATCTCCCCACTAAAGTTAAATAAATGCCCTAATAACACTGCCCTATCCAAATAAATCCAGACAATCAAAGCAGCCCCCCCCCGCCAAATGAATTATTCAGGTAGAGAAAAATGTAAGTTATGCCAAGTATAGACACTGGAATTGTCAATCTTTCAAGCCTAAATTGTCATTGAAAAGGAGATTGGAAAATACTGTTGAGAATGTCGACATATGAAGAAGTATCTATTGTCAAATGGCACCTGAATAGCATGGATTGGTTGGATGGGTTGATTATATGTACAAATGGACAGAAAAAAAAAAAAAAAAAATATGTTCATATTTGAAATTGATGTTAACTACAGAATTAAATGCAGAGGATATGAGCAATTCATAATTCTAAAAATATAACCTAGTTTGACGATTACTGACCAAAAGGAAGAAAATTGAGTTGTTAAGGTATTTATATTTTATATATTTATTACTTTATAATTCAATGTTTCTTTGTGTGTGTAATGAAAACAAACATTGATTATGTAAATTAGAAAATTTACTGGAATACTGCATGTGGTTCTATTGAGAGTAGATTACCAAATAAAGGCAAATGCTGGGGGAGTAAAAATAATGGCCTCAATGTTTTTACTGAATTTGTACTTGCAGTGATGTTGCTTCAAGTGTCATACAAACAATAGCATCACTGCGTATTTAAAATTACATGAGCAGACATTGTGTAACTTAACAAGAAATGTAGGCCATAATTGATATTCAGCTTGTGTTTAGGGAAAATAATCAAGTATCATGGTCTGTATGATTGATCAAATTACATTCTTAAAATGATCCACATAAAATTTGGTTTCATTGTCATGTTACAATAATGAGATGTAAATGATTATTTTTTTTTTTTTAAAATTTAATCTAAACATGTAATTACTTCCAGAAGGAAATTGTTCCAGTAATCAAATGTCTTAAAATGATCACTTAGCTTAAAAAGTAATCATCCCATGACATAATAGGATTGAGCCACTTCAACACTGTTTGCAGGTTCTTTCTGTTAACCAGAGCCACTCCGCACCTTGAAGGTTTATTGAAATTGCTTTATTTTTTGTTGTTTTTGATGTGTGTGTGTGTGTATATATATATATATATATATATATATATATATATATATATATATAATGTATGCTATATTTGTGAGAAGAAAGTGTTCAGTCAGTGTGGACGTAGGTATCAGCATTGGATTGCAACAGTCTGTTTCATGCTTAAGTGCAATCATTAAAACATCCTTGCTGATTGATGAAACTTATCAACACTAAATAGCTACTGTCTAGGTTCACATTATTTATGAATGATTTGTGTGTCTATGCATGCCTTAAGTTGTAAATATTTCATTTTTGCTGAACTAATTATCTCCCTTGAACTGAAGACACGAGATAGCAATGTCTGTTTGGCCAATGGTAAGCTGTTCAAAGATTTTTATGAAGGTCGGAAGTGACAATATTGTGTCCATTACAGAATACATTACATTGATAAAAACATGTTTAAAGACTTAGAAAATTTGTAAACACTTTTTTTTTTTTTTTTGTGCGTGTGAAAATATTGACTGATCATCTTGAAATAAAATTAAATATTTTCCTTTCAATGCCACATTACTTGATCAAAATGTTCATATTTTTTTTTATGAAACACTAGAAGTTAATAATTTCAGAATCATACAAGAATTTTTATCATTTTTTTTTTTATAAATCCACACCTACTAACCCCTCACCCTATTGTTTTATAAACAGGGAGTGCGTAGAAAAAAATTCTCATTTTCTGTTTATTTTCAACAGATTTAACTTATTTTTTACTCCAGATATTTCTCCTACTCCTGATTATATAATTTTTTACAGGGTTGCCAAATTAGAATCCATTTGAAAGTTGCAAGATCCAATAATTCTGGGATTTCAAATGTTGCTTCTTAGTTCAGAAACCTGACAGTATAATCAGTTCAAAATAACATTTTTATTTATTTATTTTTTTTTTTTTTTAATTTTATTTATTCCCATTGCATGCATCTTTTTAGATGCAGCCATGAAAATCTAATCAAATGAGTTACCACTGGTCACAATTAAATTTACATTTTCTCCATTTTTTTTTTTTTTTTTTTTTTCCATATAAAATGAGTCTGGGTGAAAAAGATTCTCTTTTTGTCATTTAATAGACTTCCTTTTTCACTGATATTCCTTTCATCTTATTTCTCTTCTTTTCATTGCATCTCTCAGCCTGACTTGTTAATGACTGTAAAAATAGTGTGGTTCAAAAAATAGAGTTGGGATTAAAAGTGAAAGAAATAAGAGGAAATACAAATCAATAATTGACAATCCTTCATTTCAGAAACTTCAACAGTGTTACATGTAATAGTACTTCATATAAATAGTAAAAGAAAAAGATGGAATAAATACTAATTTCAAAATGAGTAATTGATAAAGCATCATGTAAGAAATTTTAAGTCTTTAATCTTGTCTTTTTCAAATGAAACCTTATAATCAATGTACAACTTGAGCAATTACTGAATGTCTCTTCTCTTCCTTGTAATAAATCCTTCCTACCTGATGTCTTCACATGTTAAGCTTTCTCCTACACACAAGGCCTTAATTAAATGCAATAATAATTTAAAAATAAATTCCCCACAGTTAAGTCAGATGAAGTCTAAAATCTGTATTTTGTTACCTTAACTCATACTCCCAAAATTATTTTCTTTTAATCATTTTTATGTCAAACTTATTGTATTAAATTTTGAGTATGGATGGATTTTTTTTTTTGTTTTGTAAATCAAATGAGAAATTAATCTTGCAAGATTTTCTGTTAAAATTATCTTTTTGGAAATTTAAAGAATTTTGTTCCTTACCTATTTGAACATTTGCATTTAATTATTTTTTATTTTATTTTTTTAGTTACCAACCTCCATGTAAAACAGACCCGCATCCCCCTTCTGTGCACACTCATTGCTCTCCAACCTGCCACTTCTTACTCTCCATTTCAATCTACACAAAAATTTACAGTTGCAGATAACTCATGAATTAAATGATTTCAAACCAAAATCTTTAGAAATTGTTATTTATTTTCTGTCAATTTTATTTGTCCTTTATTGTTCCATTGAAGTTAAGGATTTGCTTTTATTCTTTGGTTTATTAAGTGTAACACACAAAATACATTTTGTCTGTCTTCATTCTATTGATGTGCTTTCTTCCACTCACATACAATCAGCAACATTAAGCTTGATTAGTATCTAGATGGGTGACCAATTAGGAATAGGTGTTCTATGACTGATGTGCAGGTGGTGTAATGGATAATGGCTCAGAATTATCAAAGAGCTGAGTTTCAATTCTTGTGTTTATTATATTCACTTACACACCAATAACCTTTAAGAAAGATATGAATCCATCTCCTCTCCTCAGCTAAGGGTTAATTAGTAAAACTTGAATAAGTAAACCATTATTATTTCAAAATAAAAAAACACATTGCTGAGGAATAATTTAAAATGGAACCCCCACCCTTTTTTTTTTTTTTAATAACTAATAATGAAAGCAAGAGCATCTGTTCAATGATTACCAGATTTGACGAAACCCTTCAAGAATGTTACAAGGATTAAGTTAAAGCAAAGAAAGACAAATCAAGAGAAAGTTGATCTTAAAAAAAAAAAAAATGCTTCAAATTTTTCAGTTGGTCCACCAATTTAATTTAGCAAGGAGCAGTTGACAAACTTATCAGTTCAAAACTGTTTGCATTCACTTCACTTTAATTCATGTATTTACTAAGGTCAAGAGTGAATTAAAAAGCAAGATGGACTCAATCACTTTTGACACTCCCATTGCTACTGTTGCCATGGGGCAGGTACTCCCCACCCCCAAAAAAACTTTTGGGATACATGCATTTAAGTTTAATAATTTGTTTGTTTTTGTTACTGAACTCATTTCTTTAAAAAAATGGTTTAATTTTTTTTTTTTATTAATCATTGAACCCATTTTAGCAGTGGCAGTTGATCATAACAGCAACTTTGAATGGTTCATTCCACAAAAAAAAAAAAAAATTAAAGACAAAACTTTTATATTGGAATAATTCTATTATAAATAAAGTATCATTTCAAATTTATAATGAATACTTAAAAAAAAAAAAAAATTCATCACTGAAGCCTTCAGTCACATAATAATGTTGGGTTTTATTCTGGAAATATTTAAAAAAAAAAAAAAAAAAAAGCCAAAGAAAAACAAACCTATTTAAATATCTCCCATATAAAACGCATGCATAAATAAATATGCACAAGTTTTCTGTAATCATTTTTTTTCCATTTTATTTTTGTCCCTCCCTCCAAATAAAGATAATCAATTTCCTGTGTTTGATATCAATATTAATCCTCTTAAACTTGTTGTCAATCATTGATTACTGTAAATGTGCAACAAATAAATTTTAAATGTTATGAAAAGCACCATTCAGAGATAATATTTATCTCCCTCTAACTTTTTACATTTGGATTTTATGTTGATATGAACCTATCAACAAAGATTCAATTTAACATGTTTGGCAAAGCTAGTCTTCAGTTGAATGAAATTCTTGCCTATGAACTGGAACCTTGAGCAGTACTCATACCAATCAGCTGGAGTGACAAAATTAAGGATGCCTACTTTAATTGCTACAATTTCTATAACAAATGGAAATTAACCTTTTAATCTAAAAACTTCAGTTGAGAAGCAACTTTGAAACTGTGCCATGTGTCCTTGAGGACATCTGTGTATGAATTTCTGGGTAATATAAACCTAATATCTTCAACCTTTTTTACAATTTTTGTTATCGCTTTTCTCTGGCACTCCTTATTACTGGTTCCCATATTGCATTCATTTCTATTCTATTCTTGGTTGGCTCAGAAGATTTTTTATGGCCTAGCACATGTGCTGATTCCTTAAGTTTACAAATTTTCCAATAGCGTTTTCGTTATCTCAACATGATCCCACAGAGGGCAGTGATCTCCCTTCTCTCTCCATATGTGGGCAGCCACATCTGATTTTTCCACTTCCCCCTCATGTTACAGCTTCCTGAAGGCATTAGGTTTATAATACCCAGAAATTCATACACAGATGTCCTCAAGGACACATGGCACAGTGGATAATGGCGTTAGTTAGATCCAGTGACAGGACCCAAAGAGTGCGAGTTCAATACCTGGCTAAAGCAGTGGAGAACTTTCAGAGGGAAATTAACAGGAGATAACTGATATCCATTAAACGTGGAACTAGAACAGTGAAATAAAGGGTTCAGTTCGACCACCTGAAGAAGCATACAACAGCCGAAACATTGTAATCTAACGCGACAATGAAATGAGGACAATAGTCCAAATAATGTACATAATACCTCATCTCAGAAATATAGACAGATATCAAAATCTGATTTTGAACAATTTTCTGTAAATGATAATTAAGGAACACAAGTTAAGCTATGCCAAAGCAATCAAGAAGTCATTGGTGGAGTAGTAGCCATAGTGCAGATGAACCACTAAGAAAAGTGGGGTGGGGAGAAACTAGGCATTGGTGTGAGATGCTAATGAAAGAAGGAATATCCTGTAACCACTCCTCACAGAAGAGGGGGATCTCCCCAAAATTAGATAAGTAATTAATTTTCTAGAGCCCAGACAAAAATGAACTCTTGTTGGAAATTAAGGGAATCACTGAAACCCCAAACTACATCTTACCCCACACCAGTTTTGGGTAAGAGTCCATAAATACAAGTGCCCTCAAAGTAAGGAGAGAGTTCACCAGAGAGCCCACTGAGTGATTCCCTGCCGACAAGACTGCCAATATCAGCCTTGTGCCACACTTAGCCAAGCCAGCAAAATGAATTTTGCCAAATCACCAAAATATCACTTTTGACTAGAAACAGGTTGAGTCAAGAATTGAATGCATGCAAACTTCTACATTTTAAACCAACTGCTGTACAAAGAACCGATATAAAATTAGAATATATTTTTTTTTTTTTTATCCGAGCATCATTTTAATTCATCACCCTGTTTGGACCAACGACAATTCAGTCTTGGCCGCTTTATGATCTAAATCACAACATGGGATAAGGCGAGACCTGGAATGAAGCGGTCACTTCAAGTGACCAGCCATGGGCATTCAACATCTTGGACAACCAGAGCAGGTTGACTTCATCACATATTTACTAATCATAAATAGAAAAACTTACTACAATTCAGTGTTTTAAAAAGAATTTTAAATTATTTTTGAGGGTGTGAAATGTATTGACTTTGGTAAATAGATGTTCATACAAAACATTATCAGAAAATAAGAGTGGTAACTATAGTAAATTTAAAGCCAAAACACCTAAAATTCAATAAAACATTAGAATATTTGTGGAAGATAAGTACAAGTCATGTGTATCTTGTTTTTGGTTTCATAATTTTTCTCTTGTTCAATATTGAAATTAGCATTGGTCAGTGATAGAACTTTTGTTACGACACTGGACTCTTAAATTGCTTCAACAGCAAAATCTTAAATAGTTGCTTCACCATTTAGTCAAAAACTCAAGATAACTAGTTTTCTCTGCCTTTATTTTTTTTTTTTTTTAAATAATTCAAACTGTGTGCCACATTTATTCTCTTCTAAAATCGTAAACTAGTATTATATTTATTATTTTTTTTTTCTTCATCATCTTAAAATTCTCATCTAGATTGAAAATATATCAGGAAACATGACAAATTTCAAAGTAGATGATTGTGAGTTCACAGACTAAACTAACATTTTAAATTATTTGTGTGTGTGTGTATATATATAAAAAAAAACTAACCAAAAGAATAGCATTTCTGATAGAAGAAAAAAAAAGGAAAAGTTTACAAAATTATATATATATATATATATATATGATAGAGAGAGAGATCCATCAATTTTTATATTTCTAAAGAACCAATGGATTTATTTTTAATCTAACATTTAATTACTTTAAGTGGTATTTTTGCTGGATATCCATGTTTGAAATAGATACCATGTTTTTAAATTTTTTATTTTAAGCAATTTTTATTACATCTACGCATTTGAGAAATTATAATAAAGAAAATGTGCTCTCCAGAAATGTACAACAAAACTTGAGAAACTAGTTTTGATCTAACATGCTTTTTACCTAAACATTTAGAGTTCATTTTCTTTTAAGATTTCTCAAGTATGCAGGCCAGTAGACATAATACACACCGTTTAAAATAAAAAAGGAGCGCCTATTTCAAACACTAAAAAAGTTTGAACTTTACACACACACATATATATATATATATATATATATATATATATATATATATATATATTTGAAAAGTTTGAACTTGTGTGTGTGTGTGTGTGTGTGAAGTTCAAACTTTTTTGTGTTTGAAATAGATGCTCCTTTTTTATTTTATTTTAAAAATCTTCAAGTAAAAAAAATATATATTTTTACTTGAAGATTTTTTATATTCGTAAAAATATTCCCACAGGGCATACTGCATTAGTTGTTTCCCCTTGAATAGTTCTAACAAGGGAGACAACTCTAATTTGCTCGATGAATTTCGACTGTGTATAAATATTTTTCTCGATGAATTTCGACTGTGTGATAAATATTTTTCTCTTCTCTAAAATACATTAAAAGAAATTTTATTAAGGTTTTCAAACAATGAGAATAATGTTATTGGAAATTTTTAAGAAGGTGAATGAGGCATTATTTAAAACAGAAAATTCATCGAGTAGCTTTTGACACACCAATGTGTAGTTTGCATATTCTTATTGAAGAACAAGTTTTGGAAGAACGAATTCAGGAATATTACAAAATAGAACTTCACTGATACAAAGACACCACAAATTCATACATATACCCCTTTCTCATAAGGCGCCTGTCAAGTGGCTAATGTAGTTGTGTATTTTTCATCAGTGCAAATGGCGTTTGAGCTCAGGATTTTATTGGTCAGGCATGTTGGCTGGCTCGCCTTTCCCCCCCCCCCCCCAATCTGTTTACCTTGTGTGGTCATAACTATGAAATGACTTAATTTGATTAACATTAGTGAGAAATATGATAATAGGCAAATGTTAGTGGATTACCTAATCAAATACAAATTGCTTACTATTTTAGTAAAAGATAGGACCCCCCCCCCAAAAAAAAAAACGGTTATTATATAAAAGCTAATGGTTATCGCACAGAGTCATAAAGAAAAATAAAAATGGTTAAAACTCTTGGAGGAGGCTTCATGCAGGCCAGGCTGATTTTTCTTTTGCCAGGTTTCATTTTAATTATCAGGGTCTGAGGTTTGTGTAACATATGCCAAAAATTGGCTACACTCTTTGAGATTTTTTTTTTTTAAAAAGATGTTTATTTCTTAAATTGTGTAATTAAAAAAAAAAAAAAAAAAAAAAAAAAAATCCTTTTAAATATGGAAACTTGTAAATCAGTGTTAAGAAAGAGAAGGGCAAAAAAAGAGAGATGCCATAGAGTTTCAAATTTTTAAGTTCATTAAATGAAGTCAGATTACAGCTTTGTTGAGAGGAAAATTAAAACAAAAGGAAAATTGACGTCTTGTTACAAAATTGATTTTTAATTTTGATAATCCAGCAACAGGATTTATTTATTATTGAAATTGAACCGGAGAATATTTTGTTGATAGTTAATGAAATTTAGAAAGATAGAAATAGAAAAAAAAACAAAGTTACTGCATTTAATTATCTCCCTTTTAAACCCCCATTCCTTCCTCAATACTTTATTTTTCTGACAGTTTATCAGAGAAATGAAGTATATTTTCTTTACATTAACAGTGTGCATATTTCAGTCTAACTTGAAACACATCCACATAAAAACAAAGACTTGCTGCAAATTTTAACAAGATTGAGCGATTATTTTCAAGAGTATAATTTTGTTTTGCGGGTTTTATTGACAATGAATTATAAAACTGAAAAATATTAATAAATTTATTAGGGAGCATGAATATTTCTGTGTGCACATATATATATATATATATATATATATATATATATATGTGTGTGTGTGTGTATGTATATATATATATATATATATATATATATATATATATATATATATATATACACACACACACACACACACACGTATATATGTATGTGTGCATATATGTACGTATATATATATATATATATATATATATATATATATGTGTGTGTGTGTGTGTGTGTGTGTGTGTGTGATGTATGTATGTACGTGTGTGAGTGTGTGTTTTTAATCAGTTGTATTGATTACCAAAACCACTTTCATGTCATCTCCATCCCTCCTTTTAACAAATAAAGTTCGATAAATGAAAAAAAAAAAAAAAAATTTAGATTTTTGGCCCTAGGATAAAAATTGTATAATTTGGAAAGAATGATGATAACTATTTGAAGTAAATTCAACATTGACAATGTTAAATTCTGTTTAGAGGTTACAAAAATTTACTATAGCAAAAACTTATTTTTATTTTCAATTTGATGTATATGAAACAGTATAAACTCTAAATATGAAGATATTTCTCTTTCATCAAGTTAAAGTATGTATTTTACAAATCTATAAATTTATAGGTTAATTTTGTTATTACTGAAGCAATAAAAATTGCGAATGAAAATTTACACAAAAAGATATGATAGTTTTTTTTCTTGATTCCTAAAAAAAAAAAAAAAAAAAATAAAATGCACCATTAATTTATGATCAGTAAAATTGTGTGTGTGTGTGTGTGTGTGTGTGTGTAAGTTCATTTTAGGCATGGTTTGATATTCTCGTTTGATCACAACCATAAAAAAAATAAAAAATAAAATCAGTCTCTGAACATCACCAGTTATTTGCATGGGTGAGATTGGTTGTGACAAATTATAAAAATATAGTGATATTTAAAAATTTTTTTTTTTTTTTTTTTTTTAAAGTGGTGGGGTGCTTACTGTAAACATTTAACAAAATCTACTCTAATTGCAACTGTTTTTTTTTCTCTCATTTTTTTTTTTTTTTTTTTTTTAGTCACCTTACATGCCAAAAAAAAAAAAAAAAAAAAACTGCTGAAAGAAAAATGTCTTCAACGAATCCGACATTTAAGGTCGGACTTACATAAGACTTAAATTCCTGACGTTTGGAGATGTCTAGTGTTTTAGAAATGTTAAGTTCCGGACGGATGCTGACTTCATTGCTTTCAATTTATAACAAAAGAATAGGTTGGTACTTGTTCACTGTAACAGTCACCCCAGCAAAATATACAAAAAGCTGATGCTTTCTCCCCACCAACACCTGGGGATGGGAGGAGACCCAGATATTCATTGATCAGTTCTCTGTTAGAAAAGAAGGGATGCCAGATGCATTGTCACGTGTCTCTTTTTCTCTTTCCATGCTTATGGATCGACAAATGAGATCATGATGTAACGTACTCCTTTGGTGACTCGAAGCCCCTCATGGAAATGAGTGAGCCGACCAGGGTGCATTAGCATCCAGCCTTTACGTGTCTCCAGAACCTTGCAGTTGTAACGGAGAAAATGGACACCACCACCCTGAAAAAAATAAATAAATAAATATAAATGTACAGGCAGAAGAATATTTAAAAACATTGTTATGGTGGACATTGGAAATCAGAATAAAAAGGATTGTCTGTGGTCAGAAATTAAAATAAAAATTACCAACACAATAGAGGCTAACATGTTAGAATGACATCATCATAATTTATCTATATGATGAATAGTGTGACTTTTTTCTATTGTTTTGTTTCTTTGTTCATAAGTTTTCTTCAGATAGCAAGAGACTGTTATCCATATGAAGAAACAAAAATATGCCATTTGCAATAAAATTTTCATAAGATAGTTAATTTGCATTTAATTTTAGTGGTTCCAAAAATGCCAAGCAGAATGGTTAGCTCTCATGTATATTCATCTCATCAAATCTAGTCCTCTTTGAAAAAAGTTTGGACACCCCTGTTATATGCTATTGTCCTGCAGGATAATTTTGGCACCTTAACCCTAAGGCTCTTCTATCTTACCTGCAGCTATCATGCTTGACTGCATTCAGTGTGGCTTCTCTTTTCCTACTGCTGCTGCTGAGGCCTTGCTGCCATTTCTCTTTATTTATTAAGACCAAGTAATACAGACTTAGTCTAAACGGGAAACAGGGCCAGTAATAACTGAGCAGTACTAAATTAAGACATGTGATATCCCTTGTCAATGACAGTGAAACAAGAACAATTTAACCCTATAGATTAAATAAAAGGTTCAGAACAAAATTCCCCAAAAGTTATCAGGATCAACAAACACCTGGAGAAGGCCAGATTGCATAACAGCTGAAAATTTTTGATAATAATAAGCAACAAAGATAAGGACATTAGTCCAAATGCAAATAATGCTCCTTCCAGGTCTGCAAAAGAACCTAGCATCTTTTTATAAAGTTTCCTTCAAGCAAGGGATAGATTTAAAAAAAAAAAAAAAAAAAGTCACTCACCTCATAGTCAATATGTGGGTGATTTAATGCAATATTAATGGTGAATGTGGAAGAATCATGGTGTGGCCGAAGAAGTGGTTGCTCGTGGGGTTGGTAACGGACAACAAAGTTCATAATTGCATGAGGTGGCTAGAAAAAAAAAAACAAATTAAAAAAAAAAAAACAAATTAAAAAAAAAAAAAAAACAAATTTTCCAATTCCTTCTTCACTGACTGAATTTGAAAATATTTTATGATCAGTTCATTGGACAAACTTTGATTTTAAAACAAAGGTTCAGAATTTCTCATTGTGGTTTTGAAACAAACCCAAGTGGATATGAAACTTTTGTAAAATTCATGACAGTAATGAAGATAAGATGACGTAAAACAAAATATCCTAGTAAGAAAATAAAATACTTATGAACAAGTTTTACCAGCCCATCAACACTTGCATGGGTCAAACACTAGCAAGCCATGAGAGAAAGTGTACTGGTGAAAACAATGGCAGAAAGAAGTTACTTGTTTTGTGCTAAGCAGATGAAGCGTTCATCAGTTTTTGTACAAGGATGTATGAAGTTACTAATAAAAATATAATAATCTTTAAACTTTCATTTAAAATTTAATCTAAAGAATAAATTTTTGAATTTTATATATATATATATATATATATATATATATATATATATATATATATATATATATATATATATATATGGTTTGCCTATCATCTGGTTCACACTCATTCCCAGTATTCTGAACAGGAGTAAAGGTTTATCCTCATTTCCTGTTTAGTATTTGGTTTCCGCTTCCTTCTAAAGTCTACTTCAACTGTATACTTGCACTGTCTAAACTCAGAAATTTTATTCCCTAATTAAATCTTGACCTCTTAGCCATTATCTTTTCTGCATAGCCTCCCACCCCCGAACTTCACTTCTTGCCCATTTCTATGCTCATACAACACCACACAGTAACCCTCTACCTTCAGAGGCCCTTGGGCCTTGTATTGATTAAATAGGAGTTCATCATTTATATATATATATATATATATATATATATATATATATACACACACACACACATACATACATACATACATGAAGAAATATAGTCTTAAGATGTGCTATATTTATGGGATAAAGTGCTCAATATCAGAGATAGAGCATTTGTAAAATATAAAAGTGAACAGAAATCATAGAGTTAGATGCAGATGCAATCGTCAGGCCACCTGACGATTGCATCTAGCATGAAACAGACTGTCGCCTCTAAGTGTTGACTTCTATGTTCACTTTTATATATATATATATATATATTTTCCAACAGAATGATGGGATAAAAAACAAATAGAAAACGTTTATGAATTTAACATGTTTCGCTTTTATTTAAGCATCATCAGAAAATGAAATCTGGAAAAGGAAAGAAAATTTTGATATTTATTTTTGTCTTTCATGTATCTGTTTTGTCTGGTAGAGTTCATGTGTATAATTCTTGTGTGCTTATGTATCATAATTCTACTTGGTCTATAGCTCTATATGGGATTTGATAGATAATGTGTGGGCATATTATTTCTGCCTGATAGTGTCTTTATCTTGATTGAGGATGTTTTGTGTAGGAGTGAGAGAATTTAGGTGACACCGGTTGTGGTTAGTCTGATCTTAGATTCTTTAAGTATGGCTTTTATAAAAATTTGATTAGAATTTCCTGAAGGTTATCCAAATTGATATACAGCTGATGACGGTCTGAAGGAACAATGGCTGAAACGTGATAACAACAACAAAGACGATATCAATACTCCAAATATAAATATTGTAAACATTATGGTAGAGTAATGAATTGCAGCTCGGATTGAGGAATCAGAGAGCTGTATTCAAATTCCAGTTCTTCCCCCCCCCCCCAGTTATGGGTAAATAGTAAGACAAACTGGGTTTTATAGTCTTGGGCGGCAACTGATCCAAGAGAAGGAAAACTGAATTCAAAACTGTATGTAGCCCTAGCGAAGCACATATTATTCAGCTAAAGGAAAGGATCGTTCAGTTTTCCTGACTACAGTTGAAATATTGTAAGTAATGAAAAACAAAATCGAAAAATAAAAGATACAAGAATTTACTTTTTTCTTCCATAGTTCATTTCTGATGAAGCTTAAAGCAAAACATGTTAAATTTAGAAACGTTTACTATTTGTTTCTTATCCTATTATTTTTTTCTTATATATATATATATATATATATATATATATATATATATATGGCCAAGAGGTTAGAATATTCACTTTCTGACCATGAGACCCAGGTTTGAATCTCAACATGGTCGACTTATCAGGAAGGAGAGTTCCTGATGTTATCGGAATGGATTGTGGTCGATTCCAGCATGCAGTACCTTTGGAAAGTGTCTGAAAACCATACCACGGAACTCTTGAAGGCCATCTATAACTGTGCTAGCACAAAGCCATAATTCATCATGGCCAAGGGCTTGAGCATGCTGGCCTTGTTCAAATTGTTGATCATGCTAGATAGCATGCTCTCTTTCTCTCCCAGAAACTGTAATTAAATTCTGCTCATAGGTGGGCTCCGTGGGTGTTGAGCAAACACAAATGTTCCTGAGTGAGCATCTGCAATAGGGTTGGCTAGCTGCCCTAGTAGACAAATATCCTCGAATACAAGTGGCCATATATATATATATATAGATAATATTAGTGGAAAATATACATACATATGCAAAATATATATATAAAAAAAAAAATATCCATACATGTATATTTTCAGAAAAAAATTTTCCAAGAGGAAGAATCCAGGTAGAACTCAATGTCTAGGACAGAGTAAGGATATAATAAAAAGGCTTAAACACTATTTTTGAATTTGTAGGTCTGATGATTTGGATCGTATTTACGATTCCAATGGAATAAATTATGACCATGGAATATTAGTGTTTAAGCCTTTTTATTATATATATATATATATATATATATATATATATATATATATATGCATACACATACACACACACACACACATACACACACACACACACACAGGGCTGAAGCAATGATCCCATGGATCTATTATACGCCCCGCCACCACCACTCTACTACATCTCATTCCTCTCAATTCGCATAAGGTAGTATTCATATAAAATACAAATTTTATTGTAACTTAATTATGTACAATAATGAATTATATGCAGTATAGGGGGATAATTCAACTAGAAAAATAGAAAATAGATGCAACGTATCTAAATACAAATTAGAGATCTGTTATAGATCATTCCATCTTAAATCAACAATGTTTTGCAGTAATTTTTGTCTTGAGATTTTTTCCATTAAAAAATTGAATAATTTTAACACCTTCAATATTATGGATAAAAAAAAATAGTGAATTTTATGATATCTTAGCATGAGCAAAACAAATTTATGGATATAGATATATATTTTCACTGGGGGTCAAAAAAGATCCCAGTGAAAATTTTTCATCTTATAATAGTTGTACTCTGTTTAATTTGTGATATATATATATATATATATATAAGTAGAAAAAAAGCAGTGTTGGTAAGATAGGAAGGATCACAAATCACTGCCCCCTCCCAGTCAGTTTCCCTGTTGGGGGTTTGGTAGTAGTATGCCCTGACCCTGTATATATTACTTAAAAATAGGGACAATATTTTAGCCTGTACATATACATACCTCATGATTATAGCCAATGAAGACCTTTTTCTGCAGGGGTGTTACATATTTGTGTAGGATAGAGAGCCATTCCTTTTCATAGTTGATCTGTCTCATGTGGATATCAACGGTTGGGACATTCTCATAGCCACCAGCTAAACGGGGATCCTAAAAAGAAAGAACACAAAAATTACACTTTGCCTGCTAGACAAACAAGGTGATTACTATATATAGTTGTGTAACACGCAATCTCGTGTATCATTGACCCCAAAATTATCACTTATAAAAAATGATTTTATCATGTATCTTGTGTATCATGTGACTTCCTTAGAGACCAAATTACAATACACTAACCTCTATCTCTTTATCCCATCTTCTAGTTAAATAAGTTAAAAAAAGTAAAAGAGAATGTAAAAAGTAAAAGAGAATGTAAAAAAAAAAAAAAAAAAAAAGAGAATTCAAAGACTTATTTAAATGATACAGACACAGAAAGCGAATTTGAAGGATTTTAGTTTATTTATAACCAGTACGCTTTGCCTACTTGCTATCTGGCAATTTTTCTCGGAAAAATGAGTTGTTTTTCTATGGGATTAATTTTCATGATGAAATGTTGAAGGGGTTGTGGACGTTCAATTTTTTTTTTCAACGAATATGACTGTAAAAACGGAAGAAATTAATTAGTAAGGTGTGGGCATAGGCTTGTTATAGTTAAGGAAAGTTTTACAAACAGATGCTAACTTGTTGAAGGCCAAGTAAAATGCAAATTTCAAACACTTTTCTACTCTATATAAGAAAGTATTCCTAAACAGAACTATTTTGATATGAAAATCAAAACAATCCTCAAATAAAAGAACAGTAATGAAAGATGCACCTTCTCATTGCACTAGAGAGAATGATTGGTGCACACATCAAGGTCAGTGCAACCGACAGTTGCAGGGACTTGTGGAATTTTTGTTCCTTGCCCAAGTGTACACGCTCGGGCTCCCCACATTAAACCAACCTTGTGTCACAACCTGATCTCGTGGGGGACTGAGTACATACAAAATTATTATAAAGTAGAGTTAGGTTATTTTAATCTCAGAATTTGTGGGAGAATTGAACTCTAATTTGTTGTTGTGCCTTCTTGGGTTAATGTTCTCAGCTAACATGAAGTGGAAAGATTATATTGAGTCTATTGCTCAGTCAGCTGCTAACAAAATTGGTTCACTGTGTCATGCAAGACAATTTTGCTCTCCAGAATTGATCTTACATAACTAAGTTTTCCATTCACCCATGCTTAGAATATTGCTGCCACATATGGTCTTGAGCTCTTATTATATATCTAGAGATCCTTGATAAAATCCAAAGAAGAACCAGCAATATTATTGGTTCTGACATCTCAGGTTCAGTCACTTCCCCCAATGCCATAAAGTTACCTCCCTCTGCCTTTTCTGTATATATTTTCATGGTAATTGCTCAGATGATCTCTTCACTATTGGGGCTTAGATTTTTTAAATTGTTTTATTCCCCTCCACCAACAGACAAGTATCGTACCGATGGTGATTAGATAGGATTTCATGGAGATTCTGAGGTATTATGGTGGATGTAGTAAGAATATGTTGTTTTGGTGTAAGGAATATTGCAGTATGTTTGGGTCTGTGATTGTGGCTAGTTTAAGTTTAATTATAACATAGAAGACAAACATGCTTTCCCTATTCCCTCTTTTGGCCTTGTGTCACATTAGTGTAAATTTTACAAAATAAATATCGCTCTTCACTATGACTTTATGAATTTAGGTGCAGTACTAGACTGGCAACGTGGTCTCATCAATTTACAGTTGGATTGGCTAAATGTAACCGTAAATTCTATGCTAACAATTTCAATTCTTGCACTTCTTGCTTGGGAAACTCTTCCAGCTCCATGCTTTCCAGTCAACTTTAATCTGCAAAAAATTTTATGCAATGTAAATCGCTATCTACTGTTCTCCTGAATATGCTTTGTTCCTGCTTCTTAATAATGTTTCTGTTTTCTAATTCTTCATCATCCAGTAACCCCTTGTGCCTTAGTGGCTTTACTGCCTTGCTTGGGGTGAACACGATTATAAAAAATAAAATAAAATAAAAATATGTGTCTTTCAGGTAGATCCAGGTTTTGAAATTTTCATACCCTTTAAAATTTTTCAGATTTTATTTTCACACATTTCTGTATATATTACATTTATTAGATATTCTGTTGGCCGATTTTTCTTATAAAAATAAAACTCATTTTAAACAAGTAATGAAGATTTTAAATTTAAATTCTTTTTTTTTTTTTTAATATGACAAAATACTAACACAGAATTTTAAACATTAAACCACTTGGAAGTGATTGATAAAATATCTTCAGAGGTTTTCTCACTATTTATGCTCTACTGAAAATAATGCAATTTAGTTTTCCAGTTAGAGTAAAAAAAAACAAAAAAACAAAGAAAACAACTCTTATTCTATCTTGCTTCATAAGGTAGCAATATTTATGCTGACTGACCCTTGAAAATGTGATTGCAATCACATCTAATAAACATCCAAGCCTTTAAGAATAACAGCATCTATAAAGAAATATTGTGTCTGAGAAACTTAACATGGTTTGGAATAGGAAATCAGATTCCAGTCAAGTTCATTACATTAAAATATGTGCAAATAGCTTTGGGAAAGACATAGAGCATCTCATGCCCTCAGCTATGGGTTAAATAGTTGGAGGAAAAAATTATGAAAAAAAAAATTATTCATGCAATATTCACTCACTAAAAAAAAAAAAATTTTTTTTTTTTCAATCCATTATTGGTTCATAAGCTGCCCCCCCCACCAAAAAAAACATGAAGCTAGTAATCCGAATGGCCCCCAAGAAAATCACTCTTGTAATATGAATAACCTTTCACTACTTACTTCATTTTTCCCATTGGACCACTGACCATGGTTCTCCATCTCTTCTACAAGTTCGTCACAAAATTGTTCAGTAAAAACTGGGAACCAATAAACATCAGGACAAGGCTGAAGAGAATAAAAGAAAGAGGACTTGTTAAATGTGTAGGAAAACAAAAATAATTTGAATTAATAAACATTTATGGCTAAATTCTGTGGACAGCTGCAAAAAAAAAAAAAAAAAAAACACACACACACAACAACAAACATCTGAAACTCTAGTGTTTGGTTCTTGAAAATCATTAGCACAAACATGAAATAAAACAGGTAAACCTCATTTAAGTCGTACAAAAGCCCGAAGGATTGTGGGTAATTTATTATGCTGGCCAAGTGGTTAGAATGCTAGCCTTCTGACTATGATCTGCGGGTTCAAATTTCACCATAGTCAATTTATCAAGGATACAACTCCTTTATAATATCAGCCTGGGTGTGGGTGGGAAATTTCTGAAAACTATACCATGGGTCAACTAGAGCCTTGTGAGTGAAATTGGGTGAACAAAACTGTTCGGAAACTATTGATAGTAGTAAAGGCATAAAAAACTGACTTGAAAACTTCTTCTCAGCTTGTAGTTTTTAAAAGATGTGCTTCTCTATTTTTTTATGCCTCTACAAAGACAAGTGATTGTGACCAAGGGTTTGAATGTACCAGCCTTGTTTAACCTGATGATCACACCAGATTATGCACTTTCTCCAAGAAACTGTTGCAGTATAAACACAGTTTGGCTATATGGGTGTTGAAGAAACACAAATGTGTCTGAGATGGTGTCTGCAACAGGGATTTGCATATTTTTTTGTGGGGAGATAATGGTTTTAGTGATACTAATTAATAGATTAGTGGGAAGAGAAGAGATGGATTCATACCTTTCCAAGTTATTTGCATGTAAGTGAATATAACAAACCTAACAGGAATTGGAACTCTGCTCTCCAATTAGCAATTCTGAGCTGTTTATTCGTTACATCACCTGCACATCCAAAGCTGTCACCCATTTAGGTACTGATCAGGATCAATGTTACTTAACTTCATTGATCGTATGGGAACTGGTATTTCACCATGATATGGCCATAAGCCATGAAATAGTTGAAACTACTGACCAAAGAATGCTGCACGGTACAAAATTGAAGTTGATGGGGACTGCAGAGTATGTAGCTTCAAGATAATTGACTAAATTTTTCAAAATGGTGGCAGGTACTCAACAAAACCACTGGTTGACTAGATTGTCCAGGAAAAGAATTTATCGAAGAAATTTAAATTTATTTTTAAAATTAGTAAAAGGAAAAAGAATTCATAAAATACGAGTAGTGAATGTTAGACAATCTCCTCACAGATGAAAAAGAGATTTTAAGCAACATAAATGTGGTTCTACAGAAGGATGCTGAGAATACCATAGACTGAACATGTGAGCAATGACAAATTTTTAGAGAAAATGGAAACAAAAAAGACACACTTAAGTTCAGGAAGAGACAGTTAAAGTTTCTTGGGACACATGAGGAGGAAAGGCGGCTGGGAAAGTTTGATACTTACAGGACAGATTGAAGGTAGAAAAGATAGAGGAAAGGAACACAAAACTCACCTAATGAGTTTGAATGAATAGATGATGTAACAAGGTTTAGGAGAGATGAAAAAATTTATTAAGAGCTACAAAGGACAGGGACTTGTGGAGAGCCATGATCGACTACGACCTGATGAGACATGGTACATAGAAAAATTGGAATGAGCTTGATTCAATGGGTGGCAGAACAAGGTTTAGGAGAAATAGCAAAAAAGACAAAATTTATTAAGAACTACAAAGGACAGGGAATTTCGGAGAGCCATGATCGCCTATGTTGGCACATATAAGAATAATAATCATCAAATTGAAAAAGGTGTATAGGTTTTGATTGGACAAAACTGATTAGTCCTACCTGCAAAGCAACTGTACTTTCTTTGAGGGTATTGGTGTAGTTGACATGAATGTAACGTGCTTCCCAATCCTGAAATAAAAAATAAAACCATTATTATTATTATTGAGAAAATATATATAGAGATTTTTTTTTTTTTTTTTACTGTGTGTGTGATGGACTCTTTCTTTGCTTTTGATGTATGAAGATATGGCAACATCACTCAATTTTTATGCTTGTGTCATAGGTGACACTTCAGTTCTACTAGTGACTTGAATACAATACCACATTTTGTGCAACACACCCACTAGCCATAAAACAAATACTTGAGATCAAGATAAAATCTCACCTTCCTCCTCCATGGTGTGTCCCAAACACAGTATCTCTATCTATCTATCTATCTCTATCTATATCTATCTCTCTCACACTCACTCTCTCACACACACTCACTCTCTCTCTCTCACACACACACACACACACATGGGGGAGGCCAAAAATTATTTTATAATAGTTTTATATTCAAAGATATTTATTATATTATTATCATCATCAGTATTTATTTTTTTTTAATTTTATTTCTATTTTGCGAACAGTGAACATTAAAAACACCAAAAACAATAACACTTTGTAGACAGACTACAAGAAAACAATACAATTATTTACACCATTTACATTGTTCAAACTGTTGTCTTCATCTTTGTTGTCATATTCACAACATTTTGGCCATTGTATGCTCTGGCCTTCTTCAAGTGATTAGAATTTCAAGCCAAAACCTTTATTTTGTCCACAGGGGTATATTGTTCTAGTTCCACATGCCATACCTTTTACAGATATATCAGTTTCAGCTATTTCCTATCAACTAAACTCTACAAGTTTTTGTTCACTGAGTCATGTGTCCTCAAAGACACATGGCCCAATCAAGTCAAGATCCTGAGCTTTGATTATACTATTGTGGGTTTCCTAGTGACTGGGGTAGGCAGCAGTCAGCTAGCTAGCTCTCACTCATTCTTTCCAAGCATCCCTGTCAAGTGGGCTAATGTGGGTAAGGCAGCACTCTCATCCATCCCTCCCAATGCCGTCCTTCCATGTCTTCCTAGGTCTAACTTGACCTTTGTGACCAGGAACACTGAACTCCAAGACAGTCCTAATGCATAACAAAACTTGTTGGATGTGACCAAATTATCTAAGACAACACTGATGTTATATCCTCTATACAGAGCCTTATTAAAAACTCAGATGAGGGGATTTTGGTGCCTCAGATCCAGTGAATCATTGAGCAGTCATTGCAGCAGAGCTGAAACAAGACTGACACACTTGGTGCCCAAGTCTCACTGCTGTGGAGCAGTTCAGGTCGTACACACAAAGAACAATTTGCCACAGTTCTCAACAATACGTGTTTGGATGTGAGAATGGTTAGGAGCTTTTTGAATTTAGTGTAAATAGTTACAATACCTCATCTCAGAAATATAGACAAATGAAATGGCTTAAAACAAAAAAAGAGAAATGGTTTAAATATAAATAATTTAATTTTCAGCCTTGTTAAAATTAACATTACATAAAATAGTTGGAAAGTTTAACAAGCATTTTTTCATAATAAACTGTTTTTTAAAATAAAAGATATTTCAAGATTTCTACTTGAAGTTTCAAAATAAAATCCTTCATTTTTGTCTGAATGTGGAACATTCATTTGAATACTTAGTTTGAATTGTACTCTCCTTCATAGCAATTATGCCACATAAATAATAAAACAAAGCCCAAAATATCAAATCTTTTATTTGGTACAGAAACAATGAAAATACTGTTTGTGTTTTTTTTTTGGCAGATGGTTACCAAACTTTTAATCTCAAAGACTGGATTTATTGAATCTGGTTTAATAGGATGAAGAAAGTAAAGCTATCTTTGTATTATTAGTTGCATATTTTCCATTAATTGGATTTAATGGAAGCTTGAAACATTTGGAATCAAGAAGTACGAGAAAAAAACAAAAAAACAATACTTACACTGGGATTGTCAACGAGTTGCCAAAGTTCATTATGTTTGTGTATGGTGTCAAAATGATCGGCATTGACTAAATGTCCGAATGATTTCAGATTGCTAACAAACATAAAAATTCCCTGAAAAACAAACAAATATGTGTAGACGTGTGTAAAATAAATGCCACAAATTAGTTTTAAAAAAAGAGTAAAAAAAAGTAGACATGAATGAGTAGGAACAGTGATTCATTTAGAATTGTCCAAATGATTGCAATTTGACCATGCAGAAATATAGTATATATGAACAAGCCACAAGTTATCCTATTGAAGGAAGAAACTAAAACTCAATTTTGAAATGTAGTTTTTACCAAAAGACTAGATAAAAAATATCTGTTAGCACAAAATAATCTTCCTATCCAATGATCACTACAATCTTTTCAAGTCTAGGGTCAACAATTGTCTATGCTACATATCCTCATAATCTGCGCTTATTTCCTCCTTGTAAGTCCATACAACCTTGTATCGGGTAAACATTAAAAAAAAAAAAAAAAAAAAAGAATTTCCTCTTATTTGGTTGCATATCAGCTTAATAAATATCTGGAAAAGGATTTCCATATTATTAGTGTTAGGAGTATATTCTCTTCATACCAAAATTATCCACTTTCAGTTTTGACATATTAGGCACTGTTACTGTTGATGCTTCAGCTGACCTGAAAGTGAAAGTTAGAAAAACAATATCTGGACATTGATAGAAAACTTCAAGTATATGGAATATAAAAGGTAATGATTCTATCTCTGATTATCTGTGCACTTGAAGTAATCACTAAATTCTGAAAAAATGTTGAGTCCATTGTTCTGCACCAATAACTACCTGACCTCTGATAGGCTTTATCTTTAAAAGAGTCAGCTACAAACCAAAAATTGAGTACTGCTGCCACATTCGGTGCTGCAACTGAATGGTCTTCACATTCCATTCTTGATAGAGTTCAAAAAGTTGTATGTGAACTGGTGGGTGATTAATTATTTTCAACCCTACAAACCCTTTCTCACAGATAAACATCACATTTCCACATCTAATGGGCTACAGTCCTTAGTTATGCCAATTCTAACCTCCATGGCTACAACCTGCCATGCCACATATACTGGGCCAAATTACTATCATTCCTTTTGTTTTCTATTATCAGGAAGGAAGTTCCAATGAAACAGATTCTTCTACCAAACTGCTCCTGAGAGGATGCTTTTCCTAACCACTACAATCTTAAACTCTCTCTCATACATACATATATATATATATATATATATATAAAATACCAAAGCTTCTTAAAAGAAGGCTTCAAATCTGCCATGCCTAAAAGATGTGAAAATTTGCAAATAGGTAAAAATATATATAATCTTTCCTATATATCCTCATAAACTACACATCCTACCACTCATACAACAAGCTCTTTTAGTGAGCCTCTACCTTGAGTGGCTCTTGAGCCTTTTGAAGTGTACATTAGTAAAAATAAGAAATCCTGAAGAGACTCGCAATGAAACCAGAGGAATTAGAAATTTGAGCATGTATTGAAATCAACCAAAATACATCACAGAATGAGACATGAAAGTCTATAGATGTGATAGGCTTATAGACAGAGCCACCAGAGACAACTGGAGTTAAATAAAAAAATACAAAACAAACTCAATATCACTATAACCACAAGTACCATTTTCTTCCATTTTTAAACAACAACAACAACAAAAGAAAGAAAGAAATGAGGTGTTTTCTCATTCTTCCACACCCAGTAACCCCTTGTGTCTTAGTGGCTTTACTTGGGGTGAACTTGTTAAAAAACAAACTACAATGGGGTACTGTAAAGTTCTTAACCAGGCCAAGAAAGTACTTAAAAAAGCAGGTGGTTAATGTTTGTCATTTAGTCAGATTTTGAGAAGTGAGTCAGGCTGAGAACTTTTCAGCAACCTCTCATATACATCACAATGTTAATGGTAATATTAGCTGTTTCCTTATAAGGAAACATTTGGCATTCATTGACCAAGCAGCTAGTGCTACTGTCAGTTGAAATTTATAAAGTTCCAGTATTGATGGGGGTTTCTTTCCTTGCTTTTTGTTTGAGGTTGTGTAGAACATGTCATTATTCTTCTCTTCAAGTTATGATTGATTCATTCATTTTCTATAGCTTATCAAACTTTGCAGGTTATTTAAAGCCAGAAAATATTTTTTAGATTGTAAGAATTTTTTTCAGTTAATAATGGTTTAGTGATACCATTCTAATTAACACACAGCTTAGGAGAGAAGAGGTGAATTCATACCCTTCCTGAGGGTATTTACGTGTAAGTAAATATAACAAAACCAAAGGAAATTAGAATTTGGCTCTGATTAACAATTCCAAGCCATTACCTATTACATCACCTGCACATCCAAGCTAATAGCACCTGGTATTCCCAAGTGAGTACCCATCTAGGTACTGACAAAGCTTTATGTTGTTTAATTTTCAGTGATTGTATAAGAATCAATGTTTCAATGTGATGTGGCCATAAACCTCAAGTTCCATGTGCTATCCATTTTAGTTGTTACTGCTGTTGAAAGTCCTCAAATGATGTAGTTTCTGTTATTTGGTACAGATCTTTGTTTGTGGAAAAGAACAGTGATTAGAAAATAAGTTTCAAAGAGTCATTCTAACTGCAATGACTTTGATTATCACTGTGCCCCTCATGTGTGGTTTTAACCAAGTCAAGCTTAGTAAATATGAAAAAAATAATATAAAACACATGGTTTATGCTGGATTGTCTGCATTAATAGTAACTCAAAATACCCATAAAAATTACATATTTTTCTTATTTGAATTTTTCTATGGATCTTAATTCTTAAAATAATGACTGGATAAGCTCATGGCAAAATATCCATAGCAAGTACCCTATGGCATTGTTAAATATTTGAGCTTAACGACTTTAACAAAATATTACAATAACAATCATAAATATGAATGCTGGTCATTATTGAAAGAAGTAAGGGGGTACAAATGAAAAGATTTGAAATTGACAACTTTTTCCATTTCACTGAAACAAATGTTAAAGACTTCTATCTTTCCTTTTTCCTTTCATTTTTTCCACTGAAACCAAGTAGTGTTTTAGATATGTCTTCCATCTTTCCATGCAATCAGAATGGAATAGTCTATTATTTATGAGGTATTGGCAGGAGAAATTAAACACTTCTATTATGACATCATGACTGGTGTCTACTTTCTATTTCTAAAAAAAGAAAAATATTTTCATGTTAAAACAATGAATTATTTGGTTTGTGTCACTTAAGGAGTATGGGTTGAGAGGAGAAATTGTAAGCTTGGGTGGGATTGGTTGTTAGATACAGTCTTAGGTCTGTTGAGTGTTTTTTTGTCATTTGATAAAGAGATTGTTTGTTGAAATGAGTGATACAGTAAATCTTTACAGGTCAGGTTTGTCTTGATCAGGGATATAACACACTTTCAGATAGAATTAATGATGACACCTGTGATAATCAGGTCAAACAAGGGTGAGATTCTAGAACATGTTCCAATGAAGGTGGGTATGAGCAATGCCAAGGCCACAATTTTGATAGGCCCACCAATGAGAGAAGGTCTGGAATGGAGCTTCTTGTCTCTCCCTCCAATATTTACGGCACAAAGCCATTAATTTGATTGGACCACCAATCATATCAGGTTCTTGGGGGCTTTCCTTCCTCCCCTTCAAGGTGTATGACACAAGACCATCGGTCAAGCATTATTATTGGCTGGCCAATACCATCGGTCAAGCATTATTATTGGCTTGCCAATACCATCGGTCAAGCATTATTATGAACGAGCTAATCAGGGCAGTGCAATTGGTGCCTACACCCCACCCCCATAAAAGCAGTTGCCAAAAGAGCAGACATAAGATTGAACTGGTCTTGTTACTAATAAACTCTTACACTCACTGCCGGATGACTGTGGTGCCTCAATCAGCTAAAGTTCTATTCTCTACACCACTTTTGAATTCAATCGATCAACTGCCTTCATTTAAATAGTTAAACTCTGGGCTGTTTAGTCATAACTGCAATCGCCAGTTAACCTCTTCCTCCCAGCTTAAGAATTCCTTATACGAGGAAACTTCTTGAAAACCCTTTTGTTTATGTATTCATGACATTAATCAGTCAACATACCATAAATTAAAGTTGTTATTTTTACACTTGTTAATTAGTGTTGTTGAAGTTAGTTAAGTTTACTGGAGACACTTGTTACTTTAGTCTTTCACAAACATAGTCAGGACAGAGTGGAGTCGAGCCTGATCTTCGACAGTTCTTCACTGATATTCCTGTGGATACTGAAACAAAAAAAATAATGTGGGGAAACAGGATTGGTGCAGAGTGGGCTTTCCAGAGATTTTCCAGACATGATGAAAATAGACAACAACAGAATAGTTCCTATTATTTATGAAACCAAATGTTCTGATTGACTTTCCGCAGAATGTAATGTATTGGCAGGGTGTAACGGTCATACTAACTAAGGATCTAAGGGAGGGACAAGTAGAATTCTAATTAGATATTACTTTGATTTTATTTTTTAACCAATATTAATAATTTTTCATTATTTGACTACTATTTCTTTCATTACAATTTGATTTTTCATAATCAAGATAAAAGAAATGCTAGTTGGCAATTGGTAATGGTAAGATAAATTACCTTGTCTCTAGCTGTTTTTGTGAAAGCCATATCAGCATCCATGAATCTATTACTGTAAGCTCCTTTCAATTCGGATAGAATGTGACCTTGGATAAGATAGGCTTGGGAGATATAAGGAACATTCCAGACACCCCTGAAAATAGATATTGTCAAAACAAATAGAAAAAAATAGTTAGATACAATGTTTTCACATAGACAAAAAAAAAAAAAAATTCAGTTCAGAGAAATTTATAACAAGACAAATAAAAATCAACAAAAAAAAAAAAAAATTCTTGCATTTTTACCAATTCAATCACTGAAAGATAAGACAGGATCAAAGTTGTTAATATATTTGTAAACATTTTGCACTCAATAGCTTTGTTTAGCTTTTCTTCTACTACTACTCTTGTATGATCACTGAAGTTAAGCAATGTCAATGCTGGTCAATATCTAGATGAGTGACTGCTTGAGAATACCAGGTGGTGTAATAGATAATGGCTCAGAATTGGAGTGCCAAGTTCCAATTCCAGTCAGGTTCATTATATTCACTTACTCACAAATACCCTTGAGAAAGGTAATGAATCCACTTCTTCTCCCGCCTTGCTATGGGTTAATTAATAGGACTTGTATCCATAAATCATTATTATATCAAAAAATTCTTAAATTCTAAAAATATTTTCTGGTTCTAAATGACCTAAAAGATTGATAAGCCATAAAAAAACAAAAAACAAATCAATTCACTATGATTTGCAGCTGCTCCTTTAATAAGTTACATTTTTTTTTTTAAATTGGTATCACCCCCCCATGCAAGGTAGTAAAGACACTAAAACACAAGAGGAAGAATTAGGAACAGAAACATTAATGATGAGTAGGAAGAGGAAAGATTAATCAGGAGGTTAGTAGTTAGCAATTGATATTTCATTTAAATTTTTCCAGATTAAATCTGGCTCAAAAGCATGGATCCAAAAGGGAATTCCACAAGTGAGAAGTACAAGTAAAGAGACTGTTAGCACAGAACTTATGGCTACATCTAGCCAGCTCAACTGTAAATTGATGAGATCTTGACACCAGTCTAGTAATGCACTTAAATTCAAAAAGTCCAGGTACCATAGCAAAGAGCTCATCAGAACAATTAGCATGAAAGTATTTATAGAAAAAGCAAAGAGAAGCAACCTTATGGCAGCGGGAAAGAGACTAAAGCCGAGCTGCCAGATTAGGACCAATAATATTGCTGATTCTTCTTTGGAATGATTTAATTCTTGTTTCTTTAACAATGCCCACTGAATCTTACTCTCCTCTCAGCAATTGTATCCATCAGCTTTGGCAAGTCAACATGGAGCATTTGATTAGTCATATATTGCTGTCAATTGATATCTCTCAGCACTTAGGCACCAGGCAAAAGATTTAAAATAGAACCAATAAAGCAATATTAGTTTAAATTTAATTTTCTCCTGTTAAGATACATGCTATAGTAATAATGCAGATTCATATTTATGTGGTGCTACAGAAGGATGATGAGGATATCATGGACTGAACATGTGAACAACAAAGTTTTAGAGAAAATGGAAACAAAAAGGAAAGTTATAGTTAATATCAGAATGAGACAGTTGAAATTTCTGTGGCACATAATGAGGAAACAGGGCTTGGAAAATTTGATACTCACAGGACAGATTGGAGGCAAGAGGGTCAGAGGAAAACAATGTATAACCTACCTAGAGGGTTTGTGTAAACTGATGGTGGATTAAGGTTTAGGAAAGATAAGAAAAAGGTAAAAATTATTAAGCACTATGAAGGAAAGGAAATTGTGAAGGACCATGATCGCTATGTACTGAAAGGACATGGCACATAGACGAAGAACAATCATAAACTGCAATCAATCATCTCCTCCTCCTTATTATTCTGTTGAAAAATATTAAACGTTTTTTTTAAATGATTGAATATTAATTACTCATCTTTAATATTCAATCATTTTTTTTTAATACTACCTTTATATTCCATTCTGCAGGTGAATTCATCCAGTGCATAGCCTTGTTGTTGGTTTTACTTCACTTTTTATCAAGGTTATCAAATGTCGTTATCTTTGCTGACTAATTTCATTCTACTGAACATGGCTGCTGTAATTGCATCATCTTTTATTCACACTAACATTTTTGGTTGATTTTCTTTCTCTCTCTCTCTCTTTTTGGATTTAAGAATTCTTCAGTGTACTTAAATATTCTACATTCTTACAATTTTTCAATGTAGATCCTTTTCTTATTGAATTTGGGTTCCTTAAATGAAAAAAGAAGTGATTGGTATTGCTTCATTTAACTTAATATACAAAGACAAATTGTCTAGCAAGCCTGTGGCTACTATTACTACCGTATATTCCAGCTTGGAAGACGCACCCTAATATTAAAAAGAAATTTCTAAGAAAAAAAAAAAAAAAGTCATTCTCATACAACAAAACATTCACCATGTGTTGTTTATCACTCATCCAATTTTGTTTGTATGGCAATGACATACTTGTCAAGAACAGAAAGGCTCCCACAGCTGCAAGTAAACAAAGCATGTTTAAGCTTGTGGCTCGGCTCCAGGAAAGTTTATAGTCTTGGAAATATTTGTAACAGCTAAGTACTAATTTTACATCATATAAAAGGCTGAATTAGATAGACAGCTAACATTATAGTGTAATGACTCAACATACAAATTCGTGTCCCTATCAGTCAATCCAATTAGGTGACCGTCCAAGCTTAAGCCTGGGTGTTGCCTTACATTTCTCTTCATCTCCAACTCTTTAAAAAAAAAAAAATGCTGTCTTGTAGTGTCACAACACGTCCCCAAAAACCTGTAGCACTGAAATCATTCAGAATCAGATCTTACATATTCATAAACTCACCGTCGAACACCTTCAACAATATCCAAATAATCTTCAGACCGAGCATAGTAGCCATCTGAGCTAACAGCTCCCCAAAAATTGCTCCAGAATTTGCCAACTCTGGCTAGCATTGGTGCCAGAATAGTCCTGAAAAAAATAAATATACATTTTTTTTTAAAAAAAAGTAACAATTTTAAAAAAAATGTGCATGTATACACATATAAAAAGACACACACATACAAATTCTTGGCTCTGGTGGTGGGCTGAGTTTAAAAATGAAAAGGAGCCCACCCACAAGTACAATGCTATCATTTAAATTTTATAATGAATAAATAAGATTTTCAAAAAAATACATATTGAAAAGTGGTACAATTAAAACTTTTTTGGAATTTCTTAGTAATTATAGAGTACATATATCGTACATATTACTTGGCAGTAAATACCACATGTAAATACAGATGTTTTTATTTATTATTTTTAATTTAATTTTAAATTCCATCATGATTTTTCTGGTCATTAGCTTAAGATTAAAAATATCACTGCCATTGAGCAACAGTTAGACCCATCTGTAACCTACATTTTGAAGACGACATTGACCTCATGGCAGATAGTAACATTGAACTCCAGGACTTGACCAACAAACTTGTTGAAAGAGCAAGAGCATACAGAATGGAGGTCAGCTCCAAGAAATCCAAATTAAGGTAAATAGCACAAACAGTAACACACCTGTGTCAAACAAGGAATTCACTGGTGGAAGCTTCCAGTTTTAAATACTTGGGAGCAATCTTGTCTAAAGATGGTACCTGCAACTCCAAAATCCTCACATGGATTGCTGCAATAATGGCCAAATTGGCAAGAATATGGAGGAGCAAAACCAGCTTTCAAACAAAGAGACTGTACAAATCATTGGTAGTCTCCATTCTACTATATGAAACATGGACACTGTTGGCAGAAACAGAGAGGAGGATCCAAGTGTTTGAGGACAAATGCATGAGAAAACTCCTTGGCATCTTCTATTTGTGCAGAAAAGGGTTGAAAGTTTTGAGGGCCACCAGGAACCTCTTCTTGCCACTGTCAAACAAAGAAAAATAGCATGGTTTGGACATGTTACAAGGCATGACAGCCTGTGCAAGACTATCATACAAGGCACTGTTGAAGGTAGATGTAGAAGAGGAGGCCAACATAAAAACTAGTTGGACAGTGTCAGACAATGGACAAGTATGACTATACCAGAATTGCTGATGGCTGCCATTGATAGACTGTTGTGGAGGAGATTTGAGTGTGGCTTTTGCATTTGGATCCCTCCTACAGTTACAAAAGTCAAAGGGATGATGATGATGATTATGAAGAAGATTAATAAACAAACTTTGGCATTGTGTTTAAGTATATCATTTAAGTTCAGTAATAGACTGAGTCTAAAAATATTGGTTGCCAGGAGACAAAAGGAGCCCACCCATATGTACAATGCTATCATTTAATTTTCATAATGAGTAAATAAAATTTTCAAAAAACACATATGGGGAAAAAAAAAAAAAGAAAAAGTTCAATTAAAATTTTTGTGGAATAATGTGTCTTATTACCATGTCATTGAGTTCATTTTATATTATTTCATTCACAAAATGCAACGACTATTTTGGAGACAAATTTCATTCACTAAGTGCAACAACTATTTTGGAGACAAATTTCACTCACTAAATGCAATTATTTCAAGGCAATGTAGTAATAAATACAAGTATAGTATATCAATAATCAAGTACTGGTTATATAATGCTTTATGTGAATGAAATTTTAAAGCCATGGAATTTAACCACAAGTAAGACTAAAAGTGAAACATTGTGTTACATATTCCAACAAAAAATTCTTGAGAATCTTCCTACCTGTTTTGTTCAATCAATAAACGTAGTGCATCAGGATTGTCCATGTGTGCAACAGGATCAAGAGAAAAGAGGTATTTGCAAGACTTTTGGAGACATCCTTCACTGTAAAGATACAATAGGACAATGAAATTAGAGTGTGTATGGCATGTGGCTACTTTTAGTAAAGGTATGGTAGATTAATTTGGATGTATACAGGAAAGAATATGTTGTGGGATGTAAATAGGTTTGGGTAAATATTTAGTCACCATTATGTTGCAAGAATCAAATACTTACATGCTCATGGAACATTTATCCTGCAAACAATACTGGCAGACTCAATGTGAGTCCAGGTAAAAATGAGAATACAAAACAAATATAAAACAAAGGACAATACATGTATTGACAAAAGGAATTATGGGTCTAGACAATTTAACAAAAGGGAAAAACATTAAAACAAGTTATACAGTTTTAGTATCCTTCATCTGAAATTCTAAATGTTGACATCCGTTTTTTGTCACAGCAACACCTTCTGTCATGGATTACTTATCAGGTCTTTTGTGATCAGTAAAGATATTTATATATTTTTTCTAAGTAGTGATTATGTTTTTTTGTACACATACAGAAAGTACAAAACATTATTTTTATGTGAAATCTTAATTTCACCACTTAAAAATCCGTATGAGCATTACATGACAAGCATCATTACCTGTATCTGTATGATTACAAAATTTATTAAATCTTATATAAAACTACTTTCATGGTACATGTTATTTATATACAACTACCTTCAGGGTATATATATATATATATATATAATCTGTTTTATCAAATGTAAAGGGATATCGTGTTTCATTCCCAAGTGGCCACATGTATTCCAAAATCAAAAAACATCTGAAAACCAAAGCATTTCCAGTTCTGAGGATTTCAGATAAAGGATTCTCAACCTATAATAAGAATGTGCTTGAGAGTGTGTCAGTGTGTGTGTGTGCGTCTGTGTGTGTCAGTGTGTGTGTGTGCGTCTGTGTGTGTCAGTGTGTGTGTGTGCGTCTGTGTGTGTGTGTGTGCGTCTGTGTGTGTGTGCGTGCGTCTGTGTGTATAACAAGCAAGTGTGTATATATGCATGTGTGAGTGAGTACAAAAGTCAAAGGAGGACCAAAGAAGCAAACACGCCTTGGCGGCAGTGTCCCTATCTACGTGTGACCACATCTGAAAGCCAGAGCCAAAAAGATCAAAAAGAGCGTGAGTGAGAATATCATTGCCTATTTATAGGCTTAAAGAGCGCCCCCTAGAGAGCACTTTTCACAAAGTCAAGTGGGATAACCTAGAAATGCAATTATGTATATGCATAGGAGAGATGGATGTTTTGTATCCATGTGTAGTAGCTGCCACTTGACCCCTTGGTGAAGGAAGGTATTTTCATTTTTCAATGTAGCAAGGAACAGTTAAGCTATGTAAGGTCACCAGCTAGTCGTGCAAATTTTGTATTTCATCTCTGGGTATGTGACAATGACCGCATCATCAGAAAATGGACAAAGATTAAGTTATCAACTCTGATTTTGGTTGATTTTCCATCTGTTAATGAAATATACTTTTTTTAACAGTTAGTTAAACCTGAAAAGTGATATCGCCTAAAAATAGATATAAGTCAGATATTGAGCTCTTAGTGTGTAAATTACTCTCAAGTAGTTTGTGACACGTATTCATCATCTATATATCCACTTTGAACAGGCTGCTCACTTCTTATCAGCTTGCAGTCTATATCATGAAAGTTTTCTGACTGATTGGTTGAACAATGGCCTTCTTTGCCTGTGATATTTATTATCCAACTATTTTTAAAGATGGTGAAATTTTGGTAGTCTTCTTATTTAGTTATTTCTCTATCACCCCAAATGGAGTAGGTAGTGAAATTAATTCCTTAATCAGACATGTATACATAGTCATTTATTTTTTTTTTTTTTTTTGAGGTAGGACCAGAATTAATCTCACATAAAGCATGGTGAGTCCTGCCTGACAAAGTATGTCACCGTTTTGACACCCAAAGGAGACACTCGTGATAATCCAAGTATACAAAGATTTTTTTTTTTTTTTATTCAGACCCCATCCTAGCCATATATATATATATATATATATATATATATATATATATATACACACACACACACATCTTATATCTATATGAATAAACACGAAATTGGAGCTCAATTCTCCCAAGAATTCTGAGGTTAAAAATGTTCCAACTGTACTTTATAGTAATTTGGTATTTACTCGACTCCAAACAGGTTGGTATTTAAGCTAGCTCCTGCGGAGGGCTCTTAATTAAACCATCATCACAATAAGTAGAGAGGAGTAGATAGGCAACAAAATTGATCACTGCATTTAAGTATTGCATTAATATTTAAGCTTACCTTTTAAAAGTTCAATAATAATTTGTCTTCTGCCACTTAATTTAAAGACAATTTGATGTATGGAGGTCCTAACTTTCCATACAAACAATTTTATTTCATGGGTGACACAATTAATTCTGATTATTCCCAAATTTATTTCTGTATTTTTATATTAATCATTTGATGTTGTCTAATTAGTTTCTTGATATTGAAATGAAATCCATCAAACTACAGCACCTTCCTTGATGGATTTCATGTCAATATCAAGAAACTAATTAGACAACATCAAATGATTAATATAAAAATAAGTAGATACAATATGTCTATATTATTCAACAATATATAAGGCAACAAAATCAGCAAAAATCAGCAAATAAAGACATATACACTGTATATGAAATATCTGTCTATATTTCTGTAATGAGGTATTGTAATTATTTACATTGTTCAGACTATCTTCATCTTTATTGACATGTTCATAACATCATGAACATTACAATAAAGCTGACGACAACAGTCTGAACAATGTAAATAATTGCATATGAAATATAGTAAAAACAAAAATAAAAAAGCAAATATATCATATCTGAGAGAGTAAAGACTGAAAAGTATAATGAACAATATACACACATACATATACACACATATATACATATATATAGTGCGATGGGTAAATTTTCTTTATATTTTATTTTATTTTTTGGTTAGCCATTCCAAAGCAGCAAACAATAATAATACCAACTTATGTAATTGTAGAACTCCTAATGACTGTCCATTACAAAATAGGTGTCAAACTGATTCCCTTGTTTACCTAAGTACTATTTCATCTAGAGAAAATCCAACAGTTAAAAAATTTTTTATCGGCAGTACCAAAAATTCCTTGTGGTATCAACATATATTATCTTTCATCAATAGACCATCCCTTTCTAAATATTTTGATACTTAAAAGAAGTTAACAAAACTCCTACAGTAAAATGGAAAATATTAAAAAAAAAAAAAAAAAAAAAAAGACTCCTAAATCCTTATATGTTCTATGTTCCCTGTGTTTACAAGAAAAATTACATATTATAAAGTTTGCTAACAGAAAAGCTCTGTTAAACCAAAGAAATGAATTAACGGTGTTATGCTGGCATTGTCTATTAAAATATAGTTCAAAAAAATCTTTCATAAATAATTACATATTACAATTTTATAGACATTTTATTACTATATATTGGTCCACCCAAAATGAGTACTTCATTTATTTGATTTATTCAACTTTAATATTGCCATGTTTTGTCATCTATTCAGTATTATTAGCATCATATATAGATGTTCCACATCTTAATTATATCAATTGACCCTTTTAAGAAAATTCCTGAATAAAAAAAAAAAAATTTTAAATTTGTTTCTGATTACTTTATGTCTACTTCAACAAATCAGAACATCATACTTGGCTACATTTATAATACATCTGTCGCTGCTATGATTGTTGGAGGACATGTCCAAGCGCTAGTTTGTCGTAACATGAAAAAATAACCCGCCCATCTCAACCCTCTGACCTTATTTTTCAATTTTAGTGTAGATCTGACTTAATTGGTTAATCAAGACATACCCACAAATATGTTTTTAATTCTGATCTTATACCCAGCCCACATAACCTCTGGAAAAAAAAAAAGTAACAATTTGTTTTTAAATTTCCCTAATAAATCATTTTTATCACAAGATATCTACCATCGCCTTGAGAAGTAAAATCATAGTATTGAAACATAAAAGCTTTTGTGTAGCGATGTAAAATGTTTTTACTATAATCTGTTATAATAAAAATATATTATTTTGCTCTACTTTGTATTGAGCACTTTTTTTAAAAGTAAATAGTACGAACTGTGGATTTTTATTCTATATGTTCTTTCTCTTATTTGGATGTGTGTGTGTTTGTGTGTATATGTATGTATTACTTCAAATGTTATTATTTTGTATCTGAAATAAAAGTGTGTATCATGTTTATCTGCCTGCACGCTCAAGATATTTTCATTAAGAAAGTGTGTTCTCTGGTAGGGACTAAACCTCTATCCCCCTTTATAGAGGAAACCACCATTTGATCTGGCATGCATTACTGCTCAGCCATAAAGAGCGTTACAGTGAGCAAAGCTGTTTTTCTTGAGTGAAGGTGATGTGCTTTACTTAAAAAAGGAAAATAGAGCTGTGCTTACTCTGATGAACAGTAAAGCATACCAGATCAAACAGTGGTTTCTACTACAAAATGTGAACACATGTTCGATCCCTGCTGGAGAACAAATTCTGTGTGTGTGTGTGTGTGTGTGTGTGTGTAAATGCCCTCCTACAATCAGAATGTGGAGATTGGGGAGAGTAAACATCAATCTCCTCACTAAAGTAGGCCAACTTTTAAAATGCAGCAAAATTGGAAAAAAAGGGGAAAAGAGAAATTAAAGCATGTGAAGCAAAAGATGAATTTGAAAAAAAAAAGATGAGAGAAATCATTGGATTGGAAGATAAATGAAGAATCAATAACCAATAAAAAGTATTTTAAGCTTGGAAAGCTAAAGGTTAAAGAAAAACAAAAAGGTTTCGCTATTTCCAATGGCCAGAGATACTGAAAACAATATAAATATTATTATCTCAAAGTATGTGCATTTTGTTTTATTTTCATTGTTAATATTTTCAATGTTTTTAGCAGCCCTGGAGTTGGAAAGATACAAAAATGTCCAAATAAACAGTGACAGATTTTCTCCCAAAATGGATACAATTAAATATTCTCACCATTTTTACCAGAGAAAGAAGTCTAAAAGAAAAAAAGTCCAAACAAAAACAAGCAAAATGTTAAAATGTGTATGGAATTTTATTAACTGCAATATTAAAAAAATAATAAGAAAAAAGAAAACACACAAGAAATAAGAAAGAGGAAGGGAGACAAGTGGGAGATAAGATAGGAGGAGGTAGCAACACATAGAGGTGAATGAGAGGAGACACTACAATGACAAGGAGGAAAGAGGAGGATGGCGGGAGAGGAGGAAAGAGGAGGATGGCGGGAGAGGAGGAAAGAGGAGGATGGCGGGAGAGGAGGAAAGAGGAGGATGGCGGGAGAGGAGGAAAGAGGAGGATGGCGGGAGAGGAGGAAAGAGGAGGAGGAGGAGGAAAGAGGAGGATGGCGGGAGAGGAGGAAAGAGGAGGATGGCGGGAGAGGAGGAAAGAGGAGGATGGAGGGAGGAGGAGGATGGTGGGGAGGAGGAAAGAGGAGGATGGCGGGAGAGGAGGAAAGAGGATGGCGGGAGAGGAGGAGGATGGCAGGAGAGGAGGAAAAGAGGAGGATGGCGGGAGAGGAGGAAAGGGAGAGGAGGAAAGAGGAGGATGGCAGGAGAGGAGGAAAGAGGAGGATGGCGGGGAGGAAGAGGGCAACAAGATGTGGCGAGGGGGAGTAGGAAGATTAGTTTTATAGCTGTCATAAAAAGGTATGAAAATGCTTTATCAATCTTGAACAGAAATTATACAAATGCAAATATGTTGTATAAACTTTTTAGTTTAAATATCTTCATTACTGCATCATCATTTGAAGTATTTTCCATTTTTGCCTACATTTTTTTCCTTTTAAATTAATCAAAGAATTCTGATAGTTATAAAAAATCAAAGAAAAATTTTAAAAAACTTAAGAGAAATCAAACAAGTGAGCTTGAAACAATGTAATTAAAATCTAAAATTAATTTATATTTAATTCATACAAGTGGATTAGATTCAATATTGTTAGTTGCATATCCTTGAGAAATCTGAAAGATTAATAAAAAGCGCCAATAAGGATAAAACTGAATTTGGAAACAATTTTCTATGATAGCAGAGGGTTGTTAGAAGAATGTGCAGAGCCGTTCCAACAATTTTACTTCAAAACATTTGTAGATTTGAAAAACTTACGTACATTGCCCAATTCCTTGCAGAAGTTTCATCAACATTATCTGATGAATCCAAAGTGTGAACAGATCTATACTTGTCCTTCACAAAATCAACAAATTTCTCCACATCTTTCTTATGGAAATCCACCTAGAAAAGAGATTATCAGATTATAATTCTAAATAAAAACAACATTTCTGTTATTTCAAAGTCTTCGTGAATTAATGATTTTGTCCGATTAGCCAAAGTCAACCAAGTATTAATAATTCACCTCTAACCTAGAATTTTATCATTATTGTTCTAATAATTTTGTTTTTGTTTGATAAATCCATTCCAAATACTTAATGAGCAAATGGAAACAGTGCTGGCCATTTTTTTTTTTTTTTGACCTTCTATTAAAGTAATTAAAACCAACACTTGAGTTAAAAAATATTAAAAAATCTGTCAAAAGAGCTATAACTCCATGTTTCAACTGCTAAATAAAAACTCATTTCTCTTTGAAAAAGGAAAAGAAAATAAAGGGAAAAAGAAAATAAAGGGAAAAAGAAAATAAAGGGAAAAAGAAAATAAAGGGAAAAAGAAAATAAAGGAAAAGAAAAAAATCAAAATCTATTATAAGTAATTTTATGAAAAAGTGTATTAGTGACTTTTTAAAAATACAAATTTATGAGCAGGTGCTGATAAGTTTTCTGCCTGACCAAGAATCCCTTTAAAAGATAAATTAAAATTGTGTGGACAAATTTTGGGAGGTGGTCTGAGAACATATCAGCACCGCTTTATAAATCTTCAAAATACTCAGAAAAAAGATTGGAATGTGACAAACTAGGCAGACATTTTGGACACATTTTTTTTTCTTTTCCATGGTAATTTCTATACATTTATATACCAGAGAATGTAAATAAATCCAAAAGACATGACTGTGCAGCTAGTCAGTATTTCACTTTATTGATAGATTTGTTTCTAATAGCTTATCAATTCTTTGCATGTTATTTAACACCAGAAAATATTTTTAGATTGTAAGTTTTTTTTTTTGAGTTGGAGGAATAATGATTTAGTGATACAAGTCTTACTAATTAACCCATAGCTGGAGGAAGAAGAGGTGAATTCATAACTTTTCCCAAGAGTATTTACACATAAATGAATATAATGAACCCAACAGGAATTAAAACTCTGCTCCCCGATTAACAATTCCAAGCCATTATCCATTACACCAGCCACACATCCAAGCTTACAGTATTCCTAAGCGGTCACCCATCTGTGTACTGACCAGGCACAACTTCAGTGAGTGTACAGGAACTGCTATAAGCCAAAGTGGAGATGACAGGAAGTTATGGTTGTGAGGATAAGAAGGATAAATAATATTTTACCCATGACTTGAAGAAGTCAAGATTGTAGTGTTCAGAGAAGTACCCATGTAAGAGACTGTTCCATAAAAAAGTTTAAAAAAACATGAAGGAAATGAGGGTGATTTAAATCTATGGAAGTGCCAATTGTAAAGGTTTCAACTAGAAACTAGACTACATAAACAGTTTTATGACCTATCAAAGCTTTAAAATGAAGATTTAACAGTTCCGATATGACAGCAATACTCTATATTTTGGTCTAATCTGACTCCTGTAAAATTAAAGTAGGCCAGAAGGAGTCAGGTACTTTCTGGAGCAATAGAATGAGATAAAACAGCTCCAGCCCAGATATTGCAGCAATAATCCATTTTTGGTCTAATCTGAATCTTGTAAAGATAAAGCATGCCAAAAGGAGTCAGGTACTTCTTGAAGTGATCCAATCATTTTTTTCTGAAATTTTAGGAATGGATTATTTATAGGAATTCCTCTTGATGACTGGAGTGAACTTGGAAATTAATATATGTCCAGCATGGATGGTATAATAGTTATTGGCTTGGAAAATAGAATTGGCTAGCAATTAGCAATTAAAATTTAATGTTCTTTTTGTACTCATTCCTTTTTAAAACTTGATATATTAGATTTTGTAATCCATAACATTTTAATAGCGTTTTTATTAGGCTATTAACAACTATAAATTAAATGGTGTTTTTATTAGGCTATTAGCAACTATACATTTTAATGATGTTTTTATTAGGCTACTAACAAATAGAATGATAAAGTTAAAAACATTTTAATTTTAAGATGACTTGAAATTTTGGTGGGGAAAACTAAAGTTGTTTTTCAGGATAGTTCCAGGATGATGGGGAAAAAAAAATTTAGTCTGGAGTCCAGTACCTGTTACATTAACATTTACAGGAGCCAATGTTGCATCAACAAACAAGTTAATATTTATATTATCAGTTTAGCAGAAATCAGAATCTACTTACAGAGTTGTGAATGAACAAATCAATGTTGGAAGTGGGATAGTTCATACGATAGACTTTTTCAAAGAATTCTTCTATAAATGGAACACTGCTCTCGACAAAGATTGCAATCATCACATTGGGATAATCTGGCAGCTGAAATGAAAAAGAATTTTCTTAAAAAGAAAATCAAGTTATGATAAAGAAATTATATATATTATTATAAATTAACTGATTTAAAATGTTTTTTTGCTACACAGTAATAAAATGGAAGTTAAAAACTTTAAATTTAATTATATAATTAAATTAAAAGCAGTTCCGTTTCATCTTCAAGCGAATATTGAATTAACTTATTTTTAAATTTACTGAATTTTAAACACACAAATTCATAATTTACCGTTTCCAAGGATACAGAGGAATCCAATCATTCAGACAGGGGTGGTAGTGTGTTCATTTTTATTAACTATTGTTGTATCAATTATGAGTTACGTTCGAAAAAGAGGTTAAGTTTAGGGAGGGTAGGGGTTTATTTTTCAATGAATTCTGACATCCGTTAAATGCATGTCGTCTGGGGTTTTTATTAACGGCAAAAAGTTTTTCGGCATTTTTTTTCCTGTATACTCAAAGATTTTTTATGTGTGTTTGTGTTAAAATACATTTTATTAAACTACAATTTAAAAATATTTTTAATCTTAATTACTAATAGACTATATTTCTTTTTAAAACCAAGTAAATGTAATAGAATTACTTACATTATTTAAAATATTTTTTTCTTATCAAATATATGTATATTACCAGCTCCTATTTTTTAATTTTATTTTTAAATTTATTTTTAAATATTAAAGGAAAATTTTTGACAATGACTGCAAAAAATATCTATTTCATTTCTCTGATTCAATAAATTTTTATTTTTTATAAACTTAGTAATATATAGTTTCTCATGTATGCACAAAGGACATGGGTCATCTAATGACCTACATATTCTAGCTTTTATTATTAATTTCCATTTTAATGTAGGTGTTTTATTGGATTCTTTTAATTACCAGAAATACTTTGAGAGCGATGTTTGATTTCTGTACTTATCTATCCTAAATGAAGTTTGATGTTGATTGAACCGCTTTTTGAACTCATGGCTTGTGCAACCTATATAGATTTTTATGCTTTCAGAGTTCTCAATAGATGAGATATTGCATTGGTATACTAATGATTCCATGTGACATTTATTTTGTAGAGGACAGTTATGAGGTTTTCTACAGTTACATAATTTTTGTTTATCTACATCTGGTTTTGTTTTTATATTGTCTAAATTTCTTTGGTTTTGGTCTAAGTGTTTATTAAAGATATTAGCATTATGTTTCGTAATTTTTTCTAAGTTTTCAGTACGGCTGTAACTTAATTTTAGTGTATTTTTTATTGAAAATAGTACTTAGTTTTCTTTCTCTAGGAAAGTGCTTAACTATTAATGCAAGGAATTTTTGTCCTAATTTGTTCTTTACCATTTGATTGTATGGGGGTGTATACCAAATTATTTTTCTACTTTTGTTTTTTCTATGATTTCCAGTTTCCTTTTTTATATAAGTTAGTTTTGGGTTTTTGTAACCGCTATCTTTTAGAGCTTTATTATAGAAATTAATATGTTCACAGAAAATCTTCTCATTTGCTGAATTTGTACTTATTCTTTTTCCAATAGATAATTATCTATAATTAAGCATATACCTTTATCTATCGGAAAAAGAATAAGTACAAATTCTTAAATTTAAAATTTTTAGCTTCCATTTTTGAAACATGGTTATTACTGTGTAACGAAAAACCATGTTTTAAATCATTTAATTTATAATAATTTATAATATTTATGCTCTGTAAATTTACATTGAGCACTGTTTTGTAAAAATAAAAAATAACAAGAACATCGGATTATATATCTTTCTGTTCTTTCTTTTTATTTATTTTTATATATATATATATATATATATATATATATATATATATATATTAATAAAGGTAAACCTTTGTAAAAGATTTGTCACTTAACTGATTAATGTTACTTTCAGCATCCCAATTCCAGAGTAAATTTGGTTGGTATGTGTATGAACTTTCATTTTTTCAGGAGGTTGTGAAGTTATAGTGTTTCTGGAGGGTGAATTGGTACTAGGGCTTGACATGACTAGCTGACTGATCAAATCAGGCCTCTGACTGCCCATCTAGCCTAAGCAAGGGCCAAAGTAGTGTGTGAGAATTCAGAAATATTCTACCAAATGCCTGAGGTCTTCAACTACCAGGATCCCGTCCTCAAGCATCCTGGGTCGCCACCCACAGCAAACAGGTAGCTTTATTGATGGTTGGGCGGTAGGGAGGGGATGGGGGGCAAGGCGCAGTCGGCATATTCTGAAGCTCCCAGCCGACAGGGCAGAGAAGATTTGGTTTACATTTGGAAAAAGTAATTGACAAAAATAGGCTAGATCTTCATGGAAATTTGATTAAGAAATAACACTAATAAATAATATCACCTTTGTGTCAGCCAGTGAAAGGACATTCTTGTTACAAGAAAGACATCCAGAAGACTTTGTCCAGCCATCAGCAAGGTAATTGGCAATGCGGTTAAACTCAGGCTGAAAAGACAATACAAAAAAAGAATCATAGGAAAAGTATAAAATTTTAGAAAAGTTAAAAAAAGAAAAAAAAAAGAAAAAAAAGATATGGTTATTTTCTTAGTGTATCTTAGATATGGTACAAGGCTGAAAGTATGGGGCGCCCAATGAGGATTGAACTCACTACTTGGTCATAATTGCTCTAGTGAGACAAGCTTGATAACCAAGCTGAAGTGCCCTGGCAATGGTATAGATGGTGATTTTCTAAGCATAGCTTAATGTCTTTCTTATATTTTTTCACACTTGGTAACTCCCTGCATGTTAGCGGCTTTGTTGCCTTGCTTGAGGTGAAATGATTTAAAAAAATAAAAAACAAATATAAAACAGTAGAGATACAAAAAAAGATTTGATTTTTATCCTCTAAATTATTCAAGGATATTATTTTCATCCTCGTTGTTTTTAGTTACTTTTAAGCTATTTTCTATTTTGATATTTCATTGATGCATATTTAATTTAGTTAGATTTTTATTATCTTTTATGGACCATTTCAGATTTGAGCAACAAAGTATCAATAAAATAGCCAAGTGAATTAAATTGTGGCATAGTAATTGTGAGTTCAATCCTTGGGCCAGGAATTGAGACTTAGATTCAAAGAAACAATTGCAACAATAACTGAACAATACAAAAAAAAACAAGACATCTCTGGACATGGACAGTGGGATGAATATACTTTATCCCCGCTATAGATTAAATAAAAGATTCAGTTCAAAATTCCCTGGGATCAACAGACATCTGAAGAAAACCGAAGAGCCCAATGGTGAAAATGTTGTGATAATAACAAAGATGAAGACATTGTCACCATTTTATATTTTTAATTTCACACATGCCCATTGTTTGTTTTTATCGACTTCACAGTATAACAGGGTCAGTTGGGCACCGTCTGTGAGAAAAAGACCGCCATGACACAATTCACTCTGCCAGAAATTTGGACACAGCATGTTGTACAGCTTGGCATTCACACCAGAAACGTCAATATGAACATTTCAGAGTGTTTGGGTGTCAATCTAAGGATGGTGCACAGGATTCGGAAAGAGTTGGAAGAGTCTAATGGTGATTATGAAAGTGTTTAGAGTAATCACTTGTGATAATGACATTATGTCTCCATTAATCTTACTCCAGGGCCTCAGACTCAACACGGAGGCCTACATCAAGTGTCTTGAGGAGGTAGTGCTGCCCTGGGTCACGAGGGTGGCTACTGGAAGAAATTATGTCTAGTAACAAGACTCTGCACCATGCCACACAAGCAAGAGAACCCAGTCATAGCTGTCAGACAATTTCTGCAACCATATAACTCCTAACATTTGGCCACCTAACTCTCCAGGCTGCAACCTCCTTGATTATTATGCATGGGGCACAGTTGAGTGAGAGACTAACAAAACTCTTTGTAATACCAAACATGAACTGAAGGCAAGGAATATGGTAGCATTCACCAACTTAAACAAGGAAACCATCCAGAAGAGTTGCAGGAGATTCTGAAGTTGTCTGTAAGCCATGGTTGAAACCAATGGTGATTTCATTGAATAAATTTACTCTTTAGTATTTCCAAATATTTTTGCGTAATTTTGGTAAATATATTTGTTAAAATGAGGTCAGTGTTATTTTAATTATTGCGTAATTTAAATGACAATCTATCCATCGCACCATATATATATACACACACACAGGGTGATTGAAAAGCAATGCCCCATTTTAAAATATTTATACAGTGTTACTTCAAGTTAAGTAATTTTCAAAGATAAATCAGTTTTTCTTAAATATTATATGGAAAAATAAAACTTAGGTCATTTTTCTTGAGTTTACATCGGCTGTTAAAAATATTAGAAACATCCAAACACTAAAATAACAATAAACACATGTAAAATCATATTTAAATAAATTGAAAAATAATATTATATATAATATTATACTATATATATATATATATATATATATATATATATATAATAAAATCATCATAAACAAAAATTAGCATAAAGTATGTTCAACAAATATTCTTATTTCAAATTCCTGACAACAGGCAGCACTCATGTGTGGTTTTCTGTTCTAACACACATTTTGAATTCAGACTTGTTTACATCTGTGCTCTGCCATTGACGTTCTTTCAATTACATTTCAGTTGTGATTTAGAATGCATTTTTGCCCATGGCCCCAAAGAAAAGTCCCAGTGCAAGTGCTAAGCATAAGGCTATATCGCTGAAAGATAAGGTGGAAATTAACTATTTTATTCAGAATACTGTACATACATATCATAAATACTGTAATAGCCAATGGGGAGTGCTTATTTGCAGTTTATAGAGTGGTTATTTCGACTTAAGTCATTTTTCGACCTAAGTCGTGACCTCTGGAACCAATTAACAACGTAGGGCGAGGTATACCTGTAATTAATTTGTTAACTATAATTTTCACAAGAAATGTATATGAGAGGAAAGCGTTTCACATGAGGTTTTATTTAAAATTCAATATGGGCATCAGATTTGGATACCAGCTTCTTGTGTCACCTAGGAATTATGTCAACTGAATTCATCAGGAACTCTTGTGGTATGGAAGACATAATTTCTTGTATTCGCCCTTCAAGTTCTTCCAAAGTCTTGGTTTGGTATAGGAGACTTGCTCCTTTAAACAACCCCAAAGAAAAAAAAAACAAGGGGTTAAGTCAGGACTTCTGGCTGGCCACTCATACATAAAATAGGGAGTTACTTTTCAATCACCATATATATATATATATATATATATATATATATATATATATATATATATATACACATATATATATATATATATATATATATATATATATATAATTCACAATTCTTTAGGAGGTGAGGAACCACTGATAGTATTTTATCATCAGTCACAGAAAGCGTTTTATTATTTAGCAATTTGGATAAGTGTTATGATCTTAAAATTTGGCTGTTTTCTTTGTTCTATTTTAGATTAATATTTATTAAGTTTTACTTAGTCTGGTAAAAGGCCACAATATTAGTACACTTAATGAGGATTTAATATACAAACAACACTAGCTTATTAATCTCCACCCTATGGTAAAAATTCCTAGTATTTACTGACTATATGGAATTAAACCTATCTGAGGATATTTAGTATATCTCTTCATAGACAGCTCTTTATTATCCTTTCTCAGTTTGTCATGTTTTCATAGCTACAATAATAAAGCATCTGCTCAAATAAATACCAAAATATCATTTTGATTCTTTTATAGCCCTCAGTGTAATAAAAGAAATAAACTTTTTTTTTTATACTAAAATTCACTGCTACCTTGGATATTTGGACCCTTATATAATACATTTTATGTTTTTGCTAGAGTTACTATCATAAATTGCCATGTACGACAATGTGCTTTAATTTGGTAAATAAACTAAAATTTATTAAGCTATAAAAAAAAAAAAATTATGCTAATGTCCCCAAGTTTGTTTTCTTCTCTATCATTCCATGTGACACATTTATTTTCTTTTTTTCTTTTTTAAATGAATTTATCCCAAGCAAGTTGATAATGTCACTAAGACACAAGGGCTAGTGGAAGTGAAAGAGAAGGAGAAGGAAAAGACTTAAGGAAATGGAAACCCAATCCTAAACAGAAAACAAGGGATGGAGCCCTACTCCTGTACAAAAGGCTGTGGAGGAGTGCAAACTGGACATAAATTTATACTTGATGGCCATTTTTACAGTTTTTTTTTTACTTTAAAACAACTCAACCAAGGGAGAAATAACACTGAGAATAACTATGTGGATATAGCTGTTTATATTACCTTAAATAAAACTATGGAATGGACATACAAAGGCAAGTACACAAGATGCATATGTGCGTCATGTGACAGTAAACGTGTTAATTTGGTCATAGATTCAGAATGACCTGTCCAGAATTAATTTTATTATATGACCAACAGTTTTTATGAACAGTATAACCATATCAATTACAAAAACACTTTGAATTTCATCATTTAATCATTCACAAATTAAACATGGTGAGGTGGGTAGATGAGTATTTGTTGTGAATACCATGGACAGAAACAAGGAACTTTTAAGAATAGGAAAACAAAGAAAATGTTAACAAGCAGAAGGAGAATGATTAAATTTTTGAAACACATGAGGAAAGAAAGCTCAGAGAATTTAACATCAAAAGGCATATTTCAGTAACCTACTTAACAAGTTTGAGCAAAATGAATAGAAGAACATGTACAACAAAGAAAGGTCATATTGTCAGAACCAACAAAAAGGATGGGAAGCTGTGGAGAACAATAATCGCCCACGTCTTGAAGGTACATGACATATACACAGAGATATGGGTGCTTAAAATACTTGACCAAATTGAATGTTCCTGTTTCACATCGATTTAATTCATTCTTTGACAGAATTCAACAATTGCTCGTCTTACAGACAATATCATTGATGAAAAATCCTTTCAGGACATGTCAACTTTTTTTCCAATTACAAACAAAAATATATTTACTTACCTTGATTGGACCATTTCCATGAACAAGTGATGACACCTGCCTTGTTTTAACATTGTACATAAAACTGCGGTCACCTTTAAACTTAAGCATCACCTCACCTTTAAAAAGAAATAAAATTATTTTAATATTTCATTTTCTAAAGAGATTTAATTGAATCCATACAAAGCATCACATATATTACAAAAAACACATGAGGAAAGAAAGCTCAGAGAATTTAACACATAAAAGCATTACACATTTCCAGTCAATTTAAAAATTGATAACATTCACTGCTTCCTTTGATATTTAAGCCCTTACATAATGCCATCTACGTTTTTGCTAATTGCCATTAGAAATTGCAAAAAGTTACTAATGTCTTATTTTGGTAAATAAAATTAAATTTAGAAATACATTTAGTGTTACCATGGATATTTAAGCCCTCACATAATGATAGAGGTACTTCCAAAAAAAAAAAAAAAAAAAAAAAAAAAAAATCGTACCTAAAGTTTTTAAATTCGTATTTAAAAATATTCAAATAAAAAATCTTTAAAGTATTTTATTTTAAATTGATTTTAATTTAAAATTGCCATAGACAAATTTAATATTCCAACTTTTTAAGAAAAATGAGTTAAAAGCTTAACCAACAATCAGTCATCATCTCCAGGATACAAAAGAACTTCAAAACAATGAAAAACCACCTTATGAGATGTAACATTTCAAAATAAACCACCTTCCATGGTGCAGATGACTAGGATCAAAGTGTATGTCTGTTCTAAGCTGTCCTTTTCAGAGCTCTAGCCAAAGCTGTCCAGCTAACGGGCAATCATCATCTCCAGCTCACCACATGAACATGCAGGTATTTTTTTTTAACTAGTCCACTGTAATAAATTGTTTTTCAGTAACTCAAAAACTGTCCTGTCCTCAATCTTTTCTTGCCATATTTATTATAACGTTTCAGCCGTTATGCAATCCGGTCTTCTTCAGGTGGTTGGAATGTCAAACTGAACCATTTATTTCGCTCACTGGGGTAGACTGTTCTAGTTCCATGTGCCATGTTTAATGGATGTCAATTATCAGTTATCTCCTGTTAATTTCCCTCTGAAAAAAGAATATTGCCTTAATTGGGAGTTAACTCACATCCTGTCACTGGTTAGATCCAGTGACAGAACCCAAAGAGTGTGAGTTCAATATCTGATTAAGGCAGTGGAGAACTTGGAGAGATGAATTAACAGGAGATAACTGACACCCATTAGACATGGCATGTGGAACTAGAACAGTCTACCCCAGTGAGTGAAACAAAGGGTTCCGTTTGACATTCCAACCACCTGAAGAAGGCTGGAGAATACAACGGCCGAAACGTTATAATGAATATGGCAACAAAGATAAAGGACAATAGTCCGAATAATGTAAATAATGTACATAATACCTCATCTCAGAAATATAGATAGTTCACTGTAACCTTATTTTTGTTGATGTATTTTCTTTAACAAAAATAAACTTAGCAACATATTTTTTTACTCAGGTCATTGTTTTGCTTGTTGTTGTCTTCCGTCATTCAACATTTGTTTGAGAGCCAATATACCACCTGCAACAAATCTGTTGGCACAAACTAATTCTCTTTATTAAAAAAAACTTTGAAAAAAATAAACTATACTTTTCTGAAACTTCATTTGAGGAAGATTAGCTTATTTAAAGTTTAATTAATCTGAATTGGAACAAATATTACTTTTAGTTTAAGTATTGCAAGAAAATGTTTTCTTTTTTTCCACAAAGAGGATGTGTTTTTCTGACATATTGAGTGACTTATTGAAAGCCTGGTGTTTGAGAAATGTAAGTGTTTATTCTCACTGTACTTGGTTTTGTTATAATTTTGATAGCTGAATTAGTCACTTCATCAATCTTTTTTCCATAACACTATTATTGTTGTTAGTGACCAACATCTGATTCATATCTGTGTTACACTTGTATATACTTGATTATACTGATGAGTAGCTTTCTACTATCTTGTAAGTGACTTTGTATCTCAAATGATACTTAAATGCCAAATCTATGAGTTCTTGATACTATAATACTTTTATTTACTATATACTTTGGTCTATGTAGTAAAATGGTAGGAGTACAACATTAGCTATGATAGTAGTAGGGTAGTATCAATCTTACTATCTAACAAGATTTTGTTGTTCAATAATTTTATTGCATTATTTAGTTGAATAAAAGAAAAAAGTATTGTCAATTCTGTTTATTCTTACCTAAAGCACCATTCAAATTCTGGAAAATCAGAGATTTTGTGTCCAAGCGAATATCCCATTTCAACTAGAAATAAAAAAGTACAAATAAGACTTATTAGAATAGGTAAAAGTTTTATAAAAAGCTTTGTGAATATCTGAAGATTAATGTGAGGAAATTTCAAGAATCCCATTTTCACTGAGTGGCAATGTTTCAAAAAAGTCTACATGTGTCACTAAACAGGACAATGTATTTATCATCCAGTGCATGCAAAAGAAAACATAAGTGACATTATAATAAGCATAAATTTATTAAACTACCAACAGAAACACTTAACATCTGTCTACATTTTTGATATTGTATTGTAACTATTTACACGATTTACATTGTTTGAACGGTTGTCTTCATCTTTATTGTCACATTCACAATGTTTCTGCCATTGTACACTCCGGTTTTCTCCAGATGATAATTATCAGAATTTCAAACCAAACCCAGTATATTCAAACTGTATGCTGACATTTCTAAAGATTGGCTCGATGACGTAAGTGTAGATGCTCTTCTCAGGTTTATTTCCTGAAATGGACTAGCATACAACATTCACATTCCTGGGTTGTTCAGTAGAGGAAATGGAACAGATTCTCACTAACTTTTTTTTCTTTTTTTAACCATTTCAGCCCCAGCAAGGCAATAGAAACATTAAGATGCAAGGGCTTACTCAGTGTTAGAGAATATGAGAAAAAGATATGAATAAATGAATAAACTGATCTTTTTAATCTATTAATGATCACTAATCTCAGTATATTTAAGAAAGATTAATCTGGATTTAAAGCTCAAAAATAAACTTTAAAGAAATACTTACACGGAGTGCCTTGTCCAAGAATATTTTCGTAAAATAAAGCTGGTCATCATCCCTGTTGTCAACCTTTCTGTGGTTGAGTATTTCAACAATATCTTTGGCTACTCCGATGTAACCTACAAAAGACAAAACAAAGCAAGATGAGTAAGTATTAATTTTAGAAACACTAACATTTTTTTTTTTTTTTTTTTTACACTTTTTTAAAGTAGAATGTCAACTGCATTTTTAACTGCTATATCAATTGCGAATTCAGAAAAACAATAGCTAATCTATTATAAAATTGGAGATTTTTTTTTTGCTTGCATGCATTTTCTGGTCAGCCAAATAGATGGAGCTTGGAGATTGAAAATTAGTCTATAAAAGTTGACAATGATGAACAATGGAATAAGTGGCACTGACCTGAAGGCCAATTTATGGTTAAAACTGCTATTTCTGCAAAAAGAGACATCTTTTTTTATGTGTTCTTGTCCTAAACTTAAAGCACCCAAATTGTAAGCATTTATATAAACTAGTTTTAAAAAACAACCTAAACAATTAAACATTTATTTACTACACAAAAGACTAAATTATAAAAATGAAATTTTTATATTTGAGCTTAACAACTTAAACAAAATTTGGCAATAACAATCATAAATATGAATGCTGGTCATTATTTTAAGAAGTAAGTGGGTACAAATAAAAAGACTTGAAATTGACAACTTTTTCCATGTCACTGAAGCAAACATTAAACACTTCTATCTTCCCTTCTTTCTTTCATTTTCTTACTGAAACCAAGTAGCGTCTTTGATATGTCTTGTCTTTTCATATGTTCAAAATGGAATAATAAATTATTTATGAAATGTTAACAGGAGACATTAAATACTTGTCTTTCTTTTTTTCACTAAAACCAAGTAGGTTTTTTGATATGTCTTTTATCTTTCCACATGATCAAAACAGAATAGTCCATTATTTATAGGTACTAGCAGAGCGTAACGGTTGTGCAAACTAATGAAGTGAGGGAGGGACAAGCACAGCTATTATATATTTACATTGTTTGGACTATCATCCACATCTTTGTTGCCATATTTATCACAACGTTTTGACCGTTGTACGCTCCAGCCTTCTTCAGGTGGTTGTAATGTCAAACTGAACCTTTAAACATTATGAAAACTAGTATGTCAAGACTTGATAGTCCATTCCAATATGGTACTCTTAAAAAGATCCATGTTTGTTATCTATATAATACTAAAACTTTAATCTTGTACGTGTGTGTGTGTTCACAGCTTAAACAATACATAGGTACCTCCATGAGATCACTAGAAAAAGAGCATAGCATGATGAAAAAGATGCCAAACTTGACGAAAACAAAATTTTATCGTCTAAATGTTTATGTTATTATAAAGAGGAAAGACCAAAGTTTATTTTAATTATTTTTAAAAAATTTTTCCTTCTTTTTAGAACATCCTAAATTTTGATTAAAAAAAAAAAACCTTGTTTCTCTTTGTATCACCGGAACTAGTAAAATAACATATACAATTTTTAGCACGTTTTTTTTTGTATGATACACATTAATTTGGAAAATCTTGCAAAAATAAAAATAATTGTCGGATGTTAATGAAACTTTCAGAAACTATTCACAGATGATCAAAATTATTATAAATATGTTTTTTCTTTTATTAAAGTCATGTCAGAAATATTTTTTTATATTTATTATCCCCCCCCATAACTAATTTTATGAAAACGCTAGAAATTCGATCAAGTCCATTTTAGTGATTCCAATAGTTAAAAGCACAAGGCTTTGAGGAATGCAAATCATGCTTTTTTGGTTTTTAATTAGACCCCTAAAACTCAATAAACAAAGATATTATTTAATTTCAAATGCTTTTATTTGCTTTTAGCTGTTTTTACAAATATGGACAATGTTTTCTGAAAGCAAAAAAATTTTTCGATGAAAAATGAATTTTTAATACAATTATTTGTTATTTCTTTAATTACAATAGATTTTTACATTTAAGTTGTTAAAATATTATAAAATTAGTTAAAAGTCGCATCCGCTTTCATAAGTGTCCTTATGAGATAAATTTTTTTTTTTAGCACGTTGTAAATTGTATCGTTTTGACTAATCAGATGATCCACAGTAATTAAGAAATGTACTTTTGTTTTTATAATCGGGCTGTAATTATAACATACGAAAGACCAACCAGAATACCAATCAAGTTGCGTTGAGTTAAGCATTGTTCTTCGCCGTTAAGGCCTTTACTTTTGTGAAACGTGTGGAGAAGTTAATTTAATTTTTCAATTTCAACTGAGAAGTGTACCTACAAGTATCTATCATCTTATGAAATTTATATGATCTTATTTTTATATTAATCTCAGTTATAACATTTTTCCATAAATGAAATATCAAAATTAATAATAAAATGAATGGAAATACAAATAATACAGTAAAATGTAGTAAATATACATAAAATTATAATATTTTATGTACACTTCTGATAAAATTTCATAAGAAAGGTACCTATAAATTAATTAGATACCTTATGAAATTTAATCCCTCTCTTAACAGTCTTATTTTAATTTCTTTGTAATATATTTTCCATAAAGCATCATAAATGTAAAGGTGAAAGCTAAGTACAAAAAAAAAAAAAAATTAGAGCGCTGAAAGTTTTCCTTAAAAATAATGAGGTAAATAATTTGTTCACTTAAATCTAAATAACTTCACTTCTCTCCTTCCTCTCTCGTGCTAGGAACGATTAAAAAAACGTAAAAAATACCAAAAAAATACTTTGATCTTTCCTCTTAATAATAACAAACATTTAGACGATAAAATTTTGTTTTCATTAAGTTTGGCATCTTTTTCATCATGCTATGCTCTTTTTTAGCAATCTCGTGGAGGTACCTAACAATACATAATACACCAATCAATTTAGGAGCATATTGTACCTTGAACCCCTGCTAAATGCAGTGTGAAATTTCATTAAAATTTGACAAGTGGTTCTTGAACTAGGGCCATTTTTCTTTTGTTTTGCAGCATTTTTAATAGGAAATTTAGTATTTGTTTTCAATACAAATTCTTATATCAATCCCTGTGTATAAACAAACACTTGCATATTATATTCCAACAAGTGTGTGTGAAAAATAATAAAACATTCATAATACATAAGATTATTAAATAAATTTAAATATACATAACACAGCATATATTCATACAATTCACTCCACTAGAACTTTTATTTTATAAACAACTACTTGAAAGGTGAAGAGGTTTTATTTGCATCATGTGACTTGATGGTAAATAAATAGATGCATGCTGGTTTGCTGCCATTACATATTTTGAAAACGTGTAATTAATAAAAAAATTGATAATATATTTACCTGATCCTTTTGTATCATGAACTGATTTTAAAAAGGAACCCAATGGGTTTAAGGATGGTCAAATTAGAATTAAAATGAGATAATTTAATTCAAAGTGTGGTAGAAATACCTCTCACATTTGAAACTGCCACCTGTGTGGTGCTAATGAACTTAGGCAAGTAGCAATGTTGTCTTCATCTAGCTAATGCATTATTATATTTTCCAAATACATCAGTTACCATCATGTCTTGGACTGGTGTACACTGTTTGCTGTTGAAACTTTTTTTTTTTTAAGACTGGTGAATCTGTAATTGCAACACAAAGAGCTTTTCGTGCTCATTTCTGGTTACGACGGAATGGTGCTGTTTTGGATAGAAAATCAAAAAGCACCTGGAAAACTTTAGAAATCATTTTCCATCGTGTATGGCAAATAGAAGTCACAATTTAGAAGGTGTCATTTTTAAAACCAAATGAATAAAAACTGCAGCCCTTTCTTTAAACAACAGTGAAATAAATTTTTTAATGGCAGTTACTTTGGTCTTTTTGTCAACCTGTCAAATGTGGAAGCATTTCTGTTACACCCTGTACTTTCAAACAAATGGCTTTTATTTCATTTTTTTCTTTTAACGTCATTTCAAGAAATTTTAACAACGCAATTTTGTGATAAATGTGTACAATTCATTTATCCTCACCTCCAGAATTCAGGAATCTTTTTTCAGTGGCACCAACTGTTGGATATTCTTTCTGAAGAAATTAAAAGAATAAATTCAGTCATTTCATACATGAATCATAAATATAATCATTAAGTGGTTTGTTTTATTTTATGGCATATCAACATCAATGGGTTATTTAATGTTGACAAGATTTTTATTGCTAATTTTTTTTTTCCCCCCAAAAAGATGTATTGCTGGTATTAAAACCTATTTTTACACTTTCATAATGTTTTGACCTCAGTTTGGTGTTAACTATTTACCCATAGCTGGGACCCTAACAGGTGCTACCACCCTGGATCAAGATGAACCTGGGAACATCAGCAATTAAGAGATGGTTCCACGCTACTCAAAACCTCCTGATCAGTGGCTTTGCTGCCAGATGTAGTTTATCATCATACCCAGGATGCCTCATTGGCGGGGGTAGGTACCCCTTTGCATAGGTACAGTTGGCATATTCTTAAGCCCCATCCAACAGGGTACTGATCATTAAGGAAAGGATCTATGGAAGATTTCATAATGTACTGTATGTAAATTCAGGTTAAAAAAAAAATTCATATATTTGAGAGTGTGAGAGAGAAAAGCAATTTATTATTTATCATATAAAATGTAATCCTCTATTACATATTTTTAAATGTCAACAGGAAGTGTGAAATTTTCAAGTGTTGAACTTTTAGGCATCATGAATTGCCTGTTCAAAAAGAAAACTTAAAACAAAAAAAA
>CAHIKZ030003576.1:2337500-2477500 GCA_903632075.3 Acanthosepion pharaonis | reverse complement strand
AGTTTACCTTGACTTTCACAGCCTTGAGAATAGTTTTGAGTGTTCTTAAATTTAAAAATTTTGAAAGCCCAACAAAAAACAAAATGTGTTGGTTAAAAATAGTTTTTTGCTTTTATCATATATATATATATATATATATATATATATATATATATATATATATATATATATATATATTAGACACACAAACACTTGTATATAGACATCTATTACTTTTATTTCTTTATGGTTTGCTTAAAACTGGAATGTCAGTTGCATCAGAAATTATGATATAGTTATGATGGTGTTCTCCCCAAAATTGACAATTTAAAATGTGAATATCTGAGTAACTATATATCCCAGGCAAACAAACTTAAATAGGTTTCATGTTGAACAATAAAAGATTTATTTATCGAAATTTGAACAAGGTATTCAAAGGGATGTAAATTTTATAACTGATTTTACAAAGATTTACAAATCTTCAATATGTTCACACCACCTGTGACATGGCACATGTTAAGTCGGTAGTCCAGCTCCTGCCAAACACACCGTAGCATGTCATGCATAACATTCTCCAGTGCCCCTTTTGATTCTCTGCTTAAGTTCTTCTAGGCTTATAAGAAGAAGGAGGGGGATATAGACCTGACCTTTCACATAGCCCCATAGGAAAAAAAAAAATCACAAGGTGTCAAATCAGGTGAATGTGGTGGTCATTTCAACAGCACATTGCCATTATCACTGGCACGCCGTAACCATCTTCCTGGTAGATTTTCATTGAGATTAAGTCCACACAGTCGACTTGGTTTTTACATTTAAATGAGAATTGGCCATATTATTAGACTACAAAATGATATCAATTTTCTGTACATTCAACTCCAGCTATTTTACATGAAAATGTTACTTTCTTAATTGATTTTACAGCGACAATGGCTCTTGAAGCCAGTAACTAGCAATGCTAATTATAGATGTGACAAACACTAAGTTGCATATATATATATATATATATATATATATATATATATAAAGAAACAAAGTAAGATATATAATCCGGTGTTCGTATAGATATTTTTATTTTTAGAAAATAGTGCTCAATGTAAATTTACAGAGCATTAATATTATAAATTAATTGATTTAAAATGTTTTTTTTCGCTACACAGTTCTAACCATGCTTCAAAAATGGAAGCTAAAAGCCCCAAATTTAATTTTGTAATTAAATTAAAAACATTAGTTCCATTTCATCCTCAAGTGAATTTTGGAGTAACTTTTAAAATTACTGGGTTTTAAATACACAGCTAAAATATATATGTGTGTGTATATATATATATATATATATATGAATGCCCTCCAAACCTTTCTTTGCTAAGCAAAGGAATCCATACATTTGTCACTCCCTTTAAATTTCTCATTTTTCATCAATGTTTCCTATTATTTGGACCTCGTCCTGGAAGGGGTAATATGATCCTTTCTCCTTCCATATATGACCTAAAATAAGGAATTTTCTTTTTTCTTTGGATACAGCTTTCTTATATTCTTCAAACCTGAAAATCAAATTTGCATAAAATAGATCATTTTGCATTACACATATTTGCTGTGAATAAAATAGTCTTATTTCATACTTTAATGGAATACGATGATCCTGTCATTATCTTTTCTCTTTGCCACCATTTTGTGTTACTAAGGAAAAAAAAAAAAGAGAAAAAAAAAGAAAGAGAGAAAAAAAAAAAAGAAAGAGAGAAAAAAAAAAAAAGAGAGAAAAAAAAAAGAAAAAAAAAAAAAAAAAAAGAGAGAAAAAAAAAAAAGACACCCACTTCTTGCTTTCTGTTCAGTGTATGCCTAAAAATGGCTATAGTCTGAATCAACAAAGACAGTATTGGAAAAAAAGAGTTCAGAATTCCAAACAACTCAGGCAATTCTCAAAACTAAAGAAGCTATCTTAATATTCTTACCTGTCAGTATACAGAAGGACAAGATCTTCTCGGTCAGCATATTTGGCCAGAGCATCTTTGAGTAAATTCAATTTGTGCCCACCACCAGCAAATCTGGCCACATCTCCTCCATCCCACTCTTCACCCATACCAACAACCTATCAATAGAATTAAAAAGCAATAATAAAAGTGGAAGTATGCCATCATTACCTGAAAAATTAATCAGCTGATAGACAATCTTTATAACGCTTAAAACAAATTCAGATGAATATTATAAATTAAAAACAGAATAAATTATTTTTAATATCTTTTCTTTCACCTTGTTTTTGCTATTACTTTTTATTGCAACACCAAACACATCTCTTCTTGTTCTTGTAATGGTATTCACCCAGGGTGGGTTGAGCCGGCTCTAATATTGGAGTTTCATGGGAATTTGGAATTCACAAGCGGTCCCCAAACTCGCATGTATAGCACATGAGATTTGATTATAGTGGTGAAGGTTTTGTGCAGGACCATCCATATTTTTTGAAGGGCCGATTACAGAGACCTGGTGCACTACGTGCCACAAGGTCCCTAAACGACCCTCCGCAGGTTTGAATTCAGAGTTGTCCTTCTACTAGACCAGCTGCCATCCAAGGCTATAGAACCCAGTCTGTCTTGCTATTTACCCATAGCTGGAGGGAGAAGAAGAGGATTCACACCTTTCCCAAGGGTATTAGCACGTAAGTGAATGTAATGGATTCGACTGGAATTCGAACTCGGCTCTCTGATTCCTCAATCCAAGCCGCTATCCATTACTCCACCGTGCCTCCTCTACCAAACACATGATAAACAATTGTTATAGATAAGCGTATGGTTGCAAGAAAGAAATACGACAACAGCAGAAATAGATTTACATGATTTATTTCAAACCGATCGAAACTCGTGCGTCGGAAACATTTGTAAACTAAGATACTGGTCATTTTGTGACAGTGCTTTGTCCCATTCACATCCGGCTCTCGCTCTTGAGTATGTTAGTTTATTTGCCTGTAAATCAGCCGAGATATGTCTTATTTTATTTTATAACACAATGAAAACAGGCTTTGAAACAAGATAAAAATCAGTGATCAACAACTGACTGGTAGTAAGACAATTCATATATCTTGACTCGGTTATCAGTGAAGAAGGGCCCAGGATAGGAATAATTTAAAGAACAGCACAAAAAAATGGTAACTTTTACAAAAACTAAAAACCATCTGGAAAAACAACAACACCTGCCTAAAATGAAAAGATGAGACTATTTTATGCATTAGCCTTCTCAGTTTGTCTCTACACTTGTAAATCTTGCCCATTAACTGCAGAATTACAGCAAAGAATTCAAGCATTAAAAATGAGATGTTACAGAGCCATCCTAGGCATCTTCTGTATAGATTGTATCACAAATGATGTAGTGGAAAAATGCCATCAAACAGGCCTGTTGGATCAATAGATTTGTATTTTTAATGGCACATCAACTCCTTATGGGTCATTTAACGTTGAAATTTAATTTTCTTGGGAGCTTTGAAGTAATAAAAATATATCTTTTTCTGCTTTCACAGTTGAATATATGGTAGATGATACTCAGCTTTTGTGCATATACAAGTTTGTGCGGACAGGATTACTAGAGGCAGTGATATGCATGGTTTTATGTTGTAATTTTGTTGAAGTTATATTTTGGAATAAAGTTTCAATTATTTAAGAAATTGAAAGGATATTATATGAATTAATGTAATGAAAGTGTTCTTTCATGTCAGTTGCTTGATTTTGTTTAACAGCATATTGATCTCTATGGGTTATTTAATGCCGAAATCTAAATATTTTGAACATGATTTTATGGCTCAAACTAAATATTTTTTGAATGCAATTTTTTTTTTTTTAAATATAATGTTGGTAATTTTACTATGAATACTATAAAAATGTATTTTTATACTTTTATAGTGCTTTGTTTTTGCTTGGGGGATTCACTATTTGCCCATAGCTGGGAATCTAAGCTCAGGGTGGATGGGCCTGTTGGAAAACCTCATATCCACTATTAAGTTGAAATGGTATGGTCACGTCAAAACGGCCATCCTACAAGGAACCAGCTTAGACAAAAGAAGATGCAGACAAAGGCAAAAATGAGCTGACAACGTTACTAAGTGGACTGTAAGCTACTTTAAACTCTAAAATTTTATTTACTATTTATTTTTTCCTCAACAGGAGTAGATAGGTTCACCTATTATCTGTTTCACACTCCTCCCCAGGCTTTTGAACAGGAACAGAGATTTATTCCTTGTTTCCATTTTAAGACTGGGTTTCTGATTACTTCTAAAAATCTTTTTAATTCTCCTTTACATCCAGTAGCCCCTTGCATGTTAGTGATATTATTCCTTTGCTTGGGGTGGATTTATAAAAAAAAAAAAAAAAAAAAAAAACATTGGCATGAAACTGAGACATATGAAGGGAGCTGGTCAAGTGGGCAGCTGTGCAGTAACCCTAGAGCCACACACAATCATGGAAGTAATGATAATACCAGTTAACTGTGAGACAGCAAAGCTTTACTACAACACAAGACCATCAGATAAAAATATCTATGAAAAGGCATTTTTGAAGACTAATCACTATGTATGGAAAAAATAGACTGTAGCTATATGATTAAATCTAAATGATATCTGTTGGTTAAACTGCTTCAGCCTCATCAATAAAGATGCTATCTAATATCTGATAAAAATTGCAAAATCAAATCTCTGCAGAACTTTATACCTTCATGCCAATCCATGTTACCTCATGCCTTCATACTGATCCATATTACCTCATGCCTTCACGTTCTTCCATTAATTTAAACTGTCATGATGATCCATGTTATTTAACAATTGTAGAATTTAAAGTGACTTGAGGTTTGCAATAAAATGAAAACAATAAGTTGAAAGAAAAACTAATGAAAATTATTGATAATGACAAAGCTTCATTTTAGAAAATTGGAGAGCTAAAAAAAAAAAAAAAAAAAAAACAGTTTAAATTGAAAAAAAAAATCATGACTTCCAAATTAATTTATGAAAAAATATCTTACAATGTCACTTCAAACGGCTTTATGGTAGTTTAAAGCGGGGAATGAATAAAAAAATGATATTTAAAATTGTTCCTCTCTAAAATCAATGGAACCAAATTTAATGAGTAGACGTGTTTTTGGCATACAGAAAAAAAGAGTTGAATTGCTATGTAATATCAATCCTCCTCTATGGCAGAGAATACTGGACAATTTCTTTACAGACAATAAACCTAGAGGTAACAGAAATGTCGTTCTACAGAAGGATACTGAGAATACCATGAGCAAAGCATATAAAGAATAGACATTTTAAGGGAAATGAAAACAAAAAGAAAATGTACTTTAAATCAGAAAGAGATGGATGAAATTTCTAGGACACATGATAAAAGAAAGAAAGCTTGGAAAATTTGATACTCACAGGTGCATATTGAGAGAGAGAGAGAGAGGGGAAACAGTGAGTAATCTATCTACCAAGCTTGTCTAAATGGATGGCAAAACAGGGAGTGAGAGGGATAGTAAAAAGACAAACATTGCTATGAGTTACAATGGATAGGAAGTTGAGGAGAGCCATGATCACTTGTGTCATGAAGAGACATGGTATATAGAAGAAGTGCCAGATATTTTTGAATACACTAACAACCATAAAAAATAAATATCTAATATTTCCTTTTTTTTTTGTATTTTTCTTAATATAAAAAGTTTGATTTTGCAGCAAGATACAGTGTAGGGTAAAAGTACCCCTGGTGCAGCCTATCCTCTGTTCAATTTGCTTAGAGTAATTTGAACACATTTCAACAAAAAAAAAAAAAAAAAAAAAAAATTTTTTGCACTGTTAATTATTAAACTAACGCTGCACCTCAAAAATAAATTTACTGCTTTCACAACTTACCAAAACTGGCAGGTCATATTTTTTAGCAGAGTTCATGAATCGTCTGAATCCATCTGTCTCCTTTGTTGCCACCGTTACCACCAATAGTTCTGAAAGAAAAAGAAAGTAAAAAATAAATTAGTATACCTAGTATACCTCAATACTTTTACTTATGCAAAACAAAAACAACAAAAATGTGTGTATGTATAGGTGTGAATCTAAGTGGTTTTCACACATCACTTATAAAAATTTCAAAAAATTGAATGTGCTCATATTCTAACTAGTGACTAACAAAAGAAAAAAAAGAATTATTTTTTTCTTCAGAAGGATACTGAGAATACCATAGACAGAATGTTTGCAACAAGGAAGTTTTTAAAGAAAATGGGCTAAAAAAAAAAAAAAAAAAAAAAAAAAAAAAAAAAAGAAGAGAGACACATATTTAGAATCAGAAAGGGATGCTGGGAAAATTTGACAAAAAATAAAAATGATAAAAAAATTTTTACATTAAAATTTGCAGGAAAAAGAGAGTCTTAAAAAAAATCATCTCTCAAAGCAAGATTCAAATACTGGCTCAAAAATTGTAACTGTTTCCTTATAAGGAAACATTTGGCATTCATTGACTTAGCAGCCAATGCTACCATTGGTTGAAATTTATAAAATCTTTCTATTGAAATAATCTTTCAGGAAAATAGGTTTTTCAAGTCTACTTAATCTTATTGCACTTTCAAGTACTTCCAGTATTTAATCCCTACCTGCCTTTCAAAACTTTCACTCATTGTCTTTTGATATCCAGCCAACAAGCTTGCCTCCATTATTTATATAATTCAGAATGTTACCCTTATCTTTATTGCCATACTCACAATGTTTGTCCTCAAGGACACATGGCCCAGTGGAAAAAGGTGTTAATTAGATCCAGTGACTAGACCCAAAGAGTTGCGAGTTTGATTCCAGGCTACAGCCGTAGTGAACCAAAAACTTGGAGAGTTGAATTAAAAGGAAATAACAGAGACATCCAGAATTGGCATGGCACATGATGAAATAAAGGGTTCGGTTCAAAATTCTAATCACCCGAAGAAGGCCAGAGCGTACAATGGAGAAACATTGTGAATATGGCAATGAAGATGAGGATAACAATCTGAACAATGTAAGTAAGCCTGCTTCCTTATAACTTTCCATTATCTCTGACTTGTTCTTTTTTTCAATATGAGGGGGTTCTGAAAAATTCTGTCCCATTTCCCAAAATCTGAATAAATGACCAAACATTATAATTTTGTTTTAGAATCTAAAGAACTTTTCAGCACCCCCACATGTTGAATCTTTCCTTTCACTTGTTTTTCTTCTCATTTTTCTCTAATTTTATTTCCTCCTTCACACTCTTCTCCTCTCCTTTCCAATTTTACATAACTTTCCACTTAATATTACTATATAGGTTTTTCATTTAGAAAATGTAATTCCAGTTAAGAAGTAATAGAATCTGAGCAGATACTACACTCTGATTCTAGGTAGAAAAGCATGAAGGTTATACATTTGGTCTGGTGCTTCTGCTATATATTTAGAGATTCTTGATAAAAATACAAAGAAGAATCTGCACTGTTCTTGGTCCTGACTTGGCATCTTGGCTTCAGTAAATTTCCTACCGCCGTAAAGTAGCTTCCCTGCATCTTTTCTATAAATACTTTCATGATAATTATTCTGAAGAATTTTCCTCTACGGTACCTCAACTTTATTAATTTAAGTGCAGTACTAGATTGGCGGCAAGATATCATCTTTTTTTACAGTTGAAATGGCTAGATGTAACCATAAGTTCTATGCTAAAAGCTTCTCAAGGACACATGGCGCAGTAGATAAAGGTGTTGGTTAGATCCAGTGACAGGACCCAAAGAGTGTGAGTTCAATACTCGGTTAAGGCAGTGGAGAACTTTCAGAGGGAAATTAACAGGAGATAACTGATAACTGACATCCATTAAACATGGCATGTGGAACTAGAACAGTCTACCCCAGTGAATGAAATAAAGGGTTAAGTTCAACATTCCAACCACCCGAAGAAGGCTGGAGCGTACAACGGCTGAAATGTTGTAATAAACATGGCGACAAAGATGAGGACAATAGTCCGAATAATGTAAATAATGTAAAAGCTTCTTCTCTTGCACTCTCATTTGTGGAAGACTCTTCTGGCTTCTTGCTTCCCAATCAACTTTGATCCTCAAAAATTTAAATGAAATCTTCATTATCTTTTCTTGCTGTTCTTTTATTGTTCTCTCTCCTTAATAGAGTTTTATTTTTTTTCTTGTACTCTCTAACACTCAGTAACCCCTTCCATCTTAGTGGCTTTATTGCTTTGCTTAGAGTGAAATGATTAAAAAAAAAGCATAATATTAATACAGAGTATTGTTAAGTTTAAAGATTATGTACACATTTTGAACATGTATTTTTTTTTCATCTAGAACCAAATCTGCTTAGTAGTAGATATGTTTGTAAAAGTATTTACTAAGTTCAGCCTCATGTGATATGGTAACAAGTCAAACTTAAACTTACTATAGTTATGAATAGTGACTGAGACCAACTGATTAACCCTCACTCTAGGCTAGGCAAACAGAAGAGTTGGTTATAGGAGGGGTTGTGAAAAGCAGCCCCCCAAGACATGCCAAACCAAATGCTTGCAACAAATACTTTCAGGAAATATCTTGAAATCTTTTAATAGATTGTTTTGATAAGTTGAACAACATGAGGAAATTCATTCGCAGCAATTCTATTTTGACAGAGTAAGGATCACCTCACACCTGGTGTAAGAAACATGTCTGGAAAAGAATATTTCAAGAGACCCTAAAAGAAAAAAAAAAATGGTCAATCTTGTAGCACCTGGTATAGCCAAACCTCACTAAAGCAATCATGGAATGTATATTTTAAAAAAATATTCTATTTAAGATGATTGCAAGAAGGAAAAGAAAAGTTAGATCTATATGAGTTTAGCGGATTTGTCTTAACAGTGTACAGATTAAAAAAGAAAATTGTAAAGCTTGTATAGAAAAACTTGCAAATATGTTTAATAAAAATAATAACTTATTTGAAAGAAGCAAGACAAGATATATTGAAGAGATTTGGAGAGGATGACAATAACTCCCAAACTTTCAAGACTGAAGTGGGTAAGGTGACATCCATAAAAAGGGATTGTGAGGTATGGGATACAAGTTTCATTATTTTAGCAGTTATCAACTCAGAATGTTGTGCTTGATTAGACTGGCACAAGGTTATTTATTTACAGTACCTATTATCAGTTCGTAGATCAATGGGTAACCATCTAAGTATTGATCAGACTTAAGAATGCTTAATTTCTGTTATCAGAAAAGTACCAGTGACTCAGACTGCTGTGATAAAATACATCACCAACATAGAATAAAGCTACTATATTTGATATCTCTGTTTACATTTAATACTAGATTATTTAACACTTAATATTTAATACTATATTTGATGACATCTCTGTTTACATTTAATACTAGATTATTATGGTGTTAGATTAGGTGCAAGAACTGGCAATCTATGGTGCCTAGATAAAGCATTGGCTTACCAAATACTTCAAGTTTGCTTCTGAAACCCAGGAGATATTTTTTTTTTTTCAGACATTTTTAGAGGAGGGGAAAATGGAGATATTTTGGCAAAGTTTAACATTCATGCCTGCAAAAAAAAAAAAAAAAAAAAAAAAAAAAAAAAAAAAAAAAAAAAAAAATAGTGTCTTAAAAGGATAGGTTTTTTTTCTTTGACACAGCTATTACTGTAAACTCCCTTTACTTCCGTGGCAATTTATTCTAAAAATTGATGATTAGAATTTTAATAAAATCCAAACACATAAAAGTGAATTTATACATTTTCTTTCTTCTTAAACAGTATTTATTTACATTGTTCATTTACAAGAATATTGTAATATTTACAACATTCTAAAAATATGCAAACTAATAAAAAAGCAATATTTATCATTTCTGAATTTATAAAGAAATATGAAAATTTTTTACTCAAATTTATAAAAAAATTACAAAATTATAAGAATATGTGAACCAACTATAATTAAATCTTTATTAGTTACCATTTTATAAAGTTGGAATCAATTGGCAATTAGCCGATGTCTTATCAACCAGTCCACAGAACATAATTCATCAACTTCACCAATTGCTACTGATTAAGCATACTTGATCCTAGATCGCATCTCCACTGGTTGGGCATACTCGATCCTAGATCATGAGTGCACATCTACTGATTAGGCATACCCGATCCTAGATCATGATCGCACCTCTACTGATTAGGCATACTCGATCCTAGATCGCATCTCCACTGGTTGGGCATACTCGATCCTAGATCATGATCACATTTCTACTGAATTATGTGGAAAAAGGGCTTGTAAAATTTAACACTCACAGGACTTATTGAAGGCAAGGACTGAAGAAAACAATGCATATGCTACCTAGCAAGCTTGAATAAATGGATGATGGAACAAGGTTTAGGAACGATAAGATAAAATCTATTAAGAGCTACAAAGGACAGGAAATTGTGGAGAGCCATGATCACCAATGTTCTGAAGTGATATAGCATACAGAAGAAAGAAACAAACATTAGTATCTCCAAAGATTTGCTATAAAATGAGTTTACATGAAAATATGCCCCAAACTTAAAAAAAAAAAAAATATCAACATCTTTGTTATTAAAAGGAAAGACCAAACAATTTTTTGATTAAATTTTATATATAGATTTTAAATTATATTTTTTAAATCCTTATTAGTTCCAATCTGTATTGGAATGACTGCACAAACATTCCCTTCCCCAAATTTATAAACAAATTGTAGAAATTTCTTCCTAGCCAATAAGATAGGCCACTTCTCATCCACTATATTCTTGCTCTTTCTTGTCTTGAAGTCAGAATGTTGCAGTCACTTGTCTGTATCTTTTTTGAGTGTTAACGCCATTCTTACTTTGTGAACTTTTTTACCTTTTTGCTGTTGTTTTGCTTACTTGTATTGCATATATTGCTTGCTTAGTATTTTTTTGCCCTTTTTTCTTTCTTTTGTTATTGTGTATTGCAAACTTTGTTAATTCTGTTTGTTGGGCATTTCTGCCAATTACATTCAACCACCATGACCAATTACTCTACAAGCATTTTTTTTTTAAACTTTAATGAATGAAACTTTCAGGACTTATTCACAAATGAATGAAACTTTCAGGACTTATTCACAAATGAATGAAATTATTTTTGAAATATTTCCTAAATCATGGTAAAAAAATTTTGTTTTTTTTTTTTTTTTTTTTTTTTACAGGTTAGCCCCTACTTATTAAATTTTATGAAATTTTGAGAAATTCATTTTTGTAGCACTTAATCTTTATATTAGTTATACGCACAAGTCCTTGGAGAATTTAAATCATCAATGTTTTTTTGTAAAATAGGACCCACAGAGAATAGTAAAATAAAAAATGCAATGAAACTAAGACATTATTTAATTAGAAAAACTTAATTGCTTATGTGAATAAGATATATTATGAACATACTATTAATAAAAAAAATTTTTCAATGAATAATTACAAGAGCTGTTTTCATTCTTTTTAAATATATATAAAAAAATAAAAAATAAAAAAAAATCTCCTGAGCTGACCAAGATTAAAATGAATACAATATGGGAACCAGTAATAAAGAGTACCAGAGAAAAGCCATAATAACAACAAAAATTGCAATATGAGCACTGGTAAAAAAAATGATTGCTGAAGACATTAGGTTTCCGTTTATAATACACAGATGAAGGACACATGGCACTGGATAAAGTTGTTATCCAGTGACAGGAGGGAGTTCAATACCCGGTTAAGGCAGTGGAGAACTTGGAGAGAGGAATTAACTGTTAACTGGAGATAAGTGATAACTGACATGGCAAACTAGAACAGTCTACTCCAGTGTGCGAAATAAAGGGTTCAGTTCGACACATTTCCTCAACCACCTGAAGAAGGCTGGAGTGTAATGGCCAAAACATTGTAATAAATATGGCGACAATAGTCCGAATAATGTATTGTAAATATAGTGTACAAAAATTTATAAATTTTTAAATCTTTTAAAATTCTGAATTAATTTGTAGGTGATCGTTATTAAGTAAAAAAAAACTATATTTGCTAATCACAAATGGAAAACCCTCCCCACACAGAACTTTGAATTTCTTTTGTGCATATAAACTTGCTGATTTTTATAAAAATACACATTATCAGAAAATAAGCTCAGTAACTATAGTAAATTTAAATTTTAATGGTAAAATGGTAATTTTCTCACATTTCCTCAACAGGTGTCTTTGTAAGGTAACAAAGCCTAAAATTCAATAAAATATTAGATTAAAATATTTTCCTAAATTTTCAAGTTTACAGGGTAATTAAAAATTATATAAAAAAGTGCTCACATTTCATTAAGTAATTTTTAGTTATATCCAGCCCTGCCCCTGTATAAAAAATTCCAAATCATCATTAAAAATACCAACCTCCATGTTAAAAAATGCTTTTCTGCAATAAACTAGGTATCTTCACTAATTCTCTAAAAAAGTTATACCCTGATGAAAAAAAAGGCCCCAAACTTGATGAAAGCATTTTTTTTTTGTCTAAATGTTTGCAATTAACAGGAAAGAGCAAAGTATTTATTTTTTATTATTTCTTTACACTTTTTAATCCTTCTTCCTTAGTATGTCTGAAATTTTAGTTAAAAATCTTTTTTTTTTATTCAGCAAAATTGCCATAAATGATCATCACAACTATAACTGATAACCTACTATAAATAAACCCTGAAAGCTTCTAAAATCCTACAATTATTTGTTTTTTGCAAGAAAAAGCGCAAAAAAACTAACACTATTGAATTGATAGTCGACCGCTGACGTAAAAAAAAAAAAAAAAAAAATTATATATATATATTTTTAACTGAAATTTCGATCTGCTAGAAAGGGGGGGGGGAATAAAATAACCAAAATGGTCTTTCCTCTTAAATAATATTAAATTAAACATTTTTGACGATAAAACTTCATTTTTATTAATTGGGAGGGGGTTTTTTTTCATCATGCAATGCTGTTTTTTCAGCGAATTAGTGGAAACTATTTCAAAGTAAAAGTAATGTTTGTTTCGAATCAGTAATTAAACTTCAAATCAGCTAATCTTCAAATAAAGTTTAAAAAAAAAAAAAAAAAAGTATATTTTATTTTTTGAAAGATTTTTTTTATAAAGAGAATCATATTGTGCTGACCGATTTGTTAATTATGTCTGATTTTTAGCAATAATGATTACATAAAAAAATCTCATTACAAAATGATTACAATACATTCATTAAATCATTACAATCAATTTAAAAATTCGTTTTGAAATACAGCAAAGTATTTTGCTTATTGGAAATATTAATTTTTGAATCTAACTAAAATATAAAACCTTCAAGGAAGATTTTTTTATTTAAAAAAAATAATTTTAAACCTTGGATAGCGTTTTTTGTGGAGATAATTTCTATCAATCGCTATTAGCTCGAAATTAAAACTAAAGTAAAAAAAAAGCTTCAAGAAAGATTTTTCATATGTTTTTTTTTTATTTTAAATTCATTTTTTAAACCTTGGGTATTGCTTTTCTTTGACGGTACGAAAGGTCAGTTAGTTCTCAAGTTAAGTCTATCCCCATTTTTGTGATTGTTAAAACAGTTGTGTCTGTACCCGAGCCAGACGCAAACGAAAACAAACGAATGTCTCTATATAATTGTCCTCTACAGAATTTATCATCCTTGAGCTTGTCCCAATTTTTATGTCGAAAAAGCTGTGACATCGCAATTTAATTTTTTTTCAAATTAACATTTCTTTTTACCAGACTAAAATTCTCCAAGTCTGAGAGAGTAGAAGGAGAAATTGAAAAAGAGAGAGAGACGGCTGGGCTTGTCCATTTTGCCACAGACAGAACAATGTTTCAACAATTGTTTTTCTACCGACTCACTGATATATATAACTTCTTTTCTTTCTCTTTAGTTTTTAACTCTAATCACCGCCCAATGTTTGCTTTCTTCTTTTTCCTTTTCTCTTCCCCCACTTCTAGATGTTGGTTCTCAGTTTCCGCCCTTTCGCTCTATTCATCTCTTTCCTATATCATTTTTCTTTCTTCTTCCTTCAACCTTCTTTTCCTGCCGATCTACTTAAAGTTATTTGCTGAATAAACAAAGTTTGCCTTCAAGCCCCCGCACACATTTCTTGCCTTCCTTTCAGTTGGCCGTGTCACGTTCACTCTTTAATTTATTACTTTTTTCTTTCTTTTTTTTTTTATGGTAGGCGACCTGTGATGTATTCATATCATACTGCGTTGAATTGGATAAAAACTTGCTGAATATGCTCCAAAAAGCTCCCAACACACATAACTTCTCTCCCATCACTCCTAAATTTACAAGTTTACAAATGACTGCATCAACAGTCTTTTTTTTTTTTTTTGCAATTTGTTAGCCAATCAGAGGGATGTCTAATTAGCACTGTCATTGATGCTGTCTTGACACACATGTCACCACCTGCTGGATTTAGACATGCTTTTCTTCCAGACGACAGGATTTCGAGAGCGGAAGAAAAATAGATGTACTCATCACTACGCATTTTTGTAACAATGGCTTTTTCTTTATCGTAATTTGTATAAATAAATGAAATAAAAAAAAAACAAACAAAACAAAAGAGATAATGAAATGGACAAAGTCCGACAATTATTTTTAAGACATTTTTATTTTATGTTTATACATTCTTTTTATAGATACAAATATTTAAATGCTCTATTTATAAACAGTATTAAACAACATTTATCGGTCTGAATGTCCGAGAAATTTTCATAGAAAATATTCGTCCTCCGACAGGAATCGAACCTGTATCCTCTATATGGAACCGTCATATAGCCTTTTTAACCAATTTGGACACAGAGGAGCGTTCGGTTAGCAAGGTCGATTTTACTGTCTTTAAACTACAATCTTCCATGATTCTCTCCCGTACATTCATATCTGCTCATGGCGTATCCAAATGTAAAAATATAGTTTAAATAGAGCATTTACTTAAATATTCGTATCTAAAACGAATGTAAACTAAACATAAAAATATCTTAAAAGAGATTATTATCTAAAGAACAATATTCAGACAAGACAAAAAATAAAACAGAAAAACGGTGTTACTGATATCTACTATACATTTTCTATTACAGTGTAACCCAGATATAAGAGAGTTGTCGGGACCAGATAAAAAGTCTCTCATATCCAGGTTTGGTCTATTTTATATACATTAACACAGGCTCTAATTTGGGACCAGAGAAAATCTCTCTTATATCCGGGTTACACTGTACATTACGGTATTTATTTACCAACTGTTGGAATGGAAGTATTGAAATATTGTCAGGGTTGGGTTTTAAAAAGGCAGTGAACAGTCAACTGGATATGTATTAAAAATCATTAACAATTTTTTTATACAAAAATAGAAAAAAAAATACATCAAATAATGATTTTAATATTCGTAAATTGATTTTGATGTCATTTAATAAAAACAGTAAACAGGTCATTGTTTTTTCTGAACATTTTACAGCAATGATGAGTGCATCGTCATTTATGGTAGGTTGCAAAAAATGCCTAGTAGCACCAAAAAAACTACTTTGGCCTTTTTTTTTTTTTTTTTGTATTTTACTAAACAAATCAATTTTTTTAATACTACTTTTTCACCCAATACAAGGCCCAAGAGCCACTCAGGGTAGATGGTTACTGAATGAGATTGTTGCATGAGCATAAGAGTAGGAGTTTAAAAAAATGCAGTTTATGAGGAAAGATAATCAATCAGTTATGTGCCATGCATGATACAAGCTTAGGCGATCATGTATCTTTTGATACAGTACTGACAAGGCAATTTTTTTTCTTGCAGTAGGTTGCTATTTCTTTCTGCAGTAGACCAGTTGCCATCCAGTGCTACAGAACCCGGTCTGTCCTGCTATTTACCCATAGCTGTGGGGAGAAGAAGAGGATTCATACTTTTCCCAAGGGTATTAGCACATAAGTGAATGTAATGGATTCAAATGGAATTCAAACTCAGCTCTCCAATTCCTCAATCCGAGCTGCTATCCATTACTCCACTGTGTCTCCTAGAAAAGATAATGGTCAATCCCAAATCTGAAAAGGCTAAGACTGCAGTGATCAGGGAAGCATCCTCTTGGGAGTCTGTTCCACAAAGTATCAGTACTTGGGAAGAAGCTGTCTGAATGATTTTTACTTAATCATACTAACATGATTACATCAATTAAACTCAAACAGTAATGGTTAACGAGCTCATCTTGTAGGGTTTGTTAATTTGATATTCACCAAGTGCCTTGTGCTCAGTGCTAGATATTGGCATATGCCACAATTGCAGTTTAGAGCCTCACAATCTGAAGGAGCCTTAAAAAGATTTTAAAACTGTTTCTACAGCTTATAAACCCTTTGCAGGATATTTCAAGCCAGAAAATATTTTTAGATTGTAAGAATACAAGTCTTACTAATTAACCTATAGATGGGGAGAAGAGGGGGATTCATACCTTTCCCAAGGGTATTTGTGTGTAAGTGAATATAACAAATCCAATGGGAATTGAAACTTGGCTCTCTAATTAACAATTCCGAGCTAATATCCATCATATCACCTGCACATCAATGTTTACAGATGTTATTCCCAAGTGGTCACTCATCTAAGTACTGACCAGGCTTGACATTGCTTCACTTTGGTGATTGTACAGGAACTGGTATTTTAATGTGATGTGGCTGTAAGCCCTGCAAAACTTTAAAATTCTGGTCATAGAATAATACTAGTACGTGTATGTGTCATGAAAAGTAACTAAAATTAAGATGAAAACAAAAAACACATCAAAATTTATAAATGGTTGACAATACTGCATATTTTTTATACTATTGTGCATCCAACACAAGGCCTAAGAGCCACTCAAAGGTTTACTAAATGGAGGATGTTGTAAGGGCATGTAGGGAGTGAGGATATATAGGATAGATAACAGTTGATCTTCAAATTGAAGAGGTTAATATTGTAGTGATCAGGGAAGCATTCTCTTGGGAGTCTACTCCACATTGAAACAGTTCAGAAGAAATTGAGAGAAATATATAGGGAATGAGGATGAGTCAATTCAGTGATAAAGTAGTGAGAAACTAGCAATGTTTAGGCTCTGGGAAAGAAGGGTTGAAAGGTCAAAAATCATTCTAAAATAAAAATTTCAAGATAATAAAAAAAAAAAAAAATATGATATTCTTTCGGCAATATTTTCTGCAGCAAAAAATCATTAGCAATGCATCCATATTATCCCAATAACTAAATACAATCACCCTTCAGGACATGACTCTCCACAGATTCCTTTTCTTTATTATCTGTGAATCATGCAGTATTGGGAAAGAGAATGGAGTGGTTTCCCATTGCGTTCTCCATGATTTAGAATTCATAGATTTCCTTCTCTTCAAAAGCCCAGTATACATTGTTATTTAACCCATAGCCAGTGGGGGAGAAGTGAAGGATTCTTGCTTTCCCCAGAGACATTAGTGCAAAAATGAACGCAACTAACTAAACCAAAACTTGAACTTGCCTCACTGATCCCACATTATGTGGTTATATCCATTACATGAGCACAACAAAACGATGAAGTCATGAAAATTGCTGGAACAACAAAATTTTGATAAGGTTTTAAAAATTTAGTGCTTATGCATAACATTTCCAACACCCCCCCACCCCAGAGATTACTTCAACCAGTGGATAAAAGAGTTGGTTGAAGTAATACAGTGACTTGACTCAAAGAGTTGTGAGTTCAATACCTGGCCACAGTAGAGGGAACAAAAACTTGGAGAGTTGAGTTACTAAAGGGAAATAACTGAAACTGAGATATCCAGAAAAGGCATGGCACGTGGAATTAGAATACTCTATCCCAGTAGACTAAATAAAGGGTTTAGTTTGAAATTTCAATGTATATGACCTGAAGAAGGCTGGAGTATACAACGGCTGAAACATTGTGAATATGACAATAAAAAAAGAGGACAAAAGTCCGAACAATGTAAATAAGTAATTTTGTATTTATTTAGATAATAACAGACGAAGCATATAATAGGTACCCCCCGCTCCCAGTTATTTTAAGCATTTTCTTTGATACTCAAATTTTTTGTTGCAGTGAAAGAATTTAATCATTTCATAGAATTTTAACCATATACTAAATTTAGTTTCATTATACTAAAAATATACATTTCTTGAAGTCCGACATTTAAATTATGCAAGCACATATGAATCTATTGTCAAAAGGCCACTTTCAAGTCAAAAACTCAAAATGGTTAATATACAAAAATATTGACTTTCACAGAATGAGCTCCACCCAAGCTGGATAAAATTCCCACTACCCTGAGAGTAAATTCTGTGACAGACCTACCAAGTAGGTGAACCATAATAAGGTCTTGTGTGTCTCAGATTCCCACCTCCATCTTTTGATATGAGGAACTTAAAAGCCAATATTCAGTTGCAACAGCAGATGTATGTAACAGTAATCTGATGGATTTGTTGAAAAACAATCTAAAGTAATGTAGAGTAAGGTGGTTAGGAAAAATGCATGTGGATAAAATTAAATACACACTAACGTGACCTCAACAAGTATTTTTTTGAGCGGTTTTTTTTTTTTTTTTTTATTTATGGATTTCTTTTTTAGCAAAAAATTAAAAAAATAATTAGTTTTCGTTATAAATGATCTTAAATAAAATAAAAATGCTTTTTCTTTCTTCTATTAAGAAATGATATCAAATTGATGTTTCTGGCAGATAATGATGAAACAAAGAAATTCAAATGTCAACTTCTTCATGTACCATGTCCCCTTCAAACATGGCAATCATGGTTCTCCACAACTTCCTGTTCCTTGTAGCTCTTAACCTTTAAAATTCTAGAGGTGAGTTTATTTGCAAAGCAAAAATTGTATCCTGCCACTGCAAGTGACTGAGATGTTTGAACTTTGCAGTTGTGTTGTCATATCCTGCTATGGCAACAGAAAATGACCATGACTGAAATTAAGTAATGCAGTAGAGGAGCCTTGAAAACAATGCAGTGAAAAGGAAAGTAGAATAATGTAGTGTGTTAAAGGTTAATAAATTTTATGTTATTATAAGTCCTGTTCTGCTATCCATTTACTCAAGGTATTAAGTATGATATGCAATATTTTCCTCTGACCCTCCGTCTTGCGAGTATCAGATTTTCAAAGCCCTTCTTCCTCATTATATACCGTAAAAACCTCAACTGTTTCTTCCTAGTGTTATCAATCCTCCTATATGGTAGTGAATGCTGGACAATGTCCTCACAAAGAGACTTCAAGCAACAGAAATGTGGTTCTACAGAAGAATACTGAGAATACCATGGACAGAACATATGAGCAGAGTTTTAAAGAAAATATAAAGGACACTGAGAATAAAAAAAAAAAAAAAAAAAAAGAAAGTTTAAATTTCTGAGACACTTAATGAGGAAAGAGAATTTTACACTCACTGGACATACTGATTGATTTGTTTATTATAGCTTATCAACACTTGTGGGTTATTTAAAGCTGAAACATATTTTATATGGTAAGAATTTTTTTTTTTTTTGCAAGTAAATATTGCATTAATAACCTACCTAATGAACTGTCAGAACATGCAAATGAGTGAGATAGTAAGGGAACAAATATTCATTATTTACATTATTTGGACTATTGTCCTCATCTTTGTTGCCATATTTTTTACAACGTTTCGGCCGTTATACGCTCCGGCCTTCTTCAGGTGGTTGGAATGTTGAACTGAACCCTTTATTTCGCTCACTGGGGTAGACTGTTCTAGTTCCACATGCCATGTTTAATGGATGTCAGTTAGCAGTTATCTCCTGTTAATTGAAAGTTCTCCACTACCTTAACCGGGTATTGAACTCACACTGGATCTAACCAATGCCTTTATCCACTGTGCCATGTGTCCTTGAGGACATCTGTGCATGAATTTCTGGGTATTATAAACCTAATGTCTTCAGCAACCATTTTTACCAGTGCTCATATTGCAACTTTGTTGTTATTATCGCTTTTCTCTGGCACTCCTTATTACTGGTTCCCATATTGAATTTATTTCTATGCTTGGTCGGCTCAGGAGATTTTTGTGGCCTAGCATATGTGTGAATAATGTAAATAATGTACATAATACTTCATCTCAGAAATTTAGACAGATATGGAACAAATATCGTTTTGAGTTACAAAAGAAAGGAAGTTGTGGAGAGCCATGACCGCCCATGTTTTGAAAGAACATGGTGCATAAAAGAATATAAATTTCTGAATGTTAGTTTTATAATGTTAATTCAATTAGACTCATAATGCTATCACCACAGGCAGAAATACTTCCTATATAAAATTATTTTTAAATATGTTGTAAAATTATAACAAGAAAAAAAAAAAAATCCAACATAAAATTAAAACAAGTCTTTTTTTTTTTTTTTTTAAAGCATTCTTCCTACTTTACCTGTAGAAAACATGAAACCAGGAAAGTTATTTACTATTTATAATACTGGTTCATGTTGTCAGTTTCAATCTATTTTGAAAGCACTTCAATTTTTTAGAAATATCATTTTAAAGCTTTCATTGATTTAAAAACGAAATTTTATTTAAAGAAATAATGTAAAGCCAGCCTGTTATCAGTACAACTTACAGTAAGGTGATTATATAACACTACACCTGTTTTTCTGATTGAATATAATCTAATTAACATATAACAGTAATTATTCTGGATTATGAAAGTTTATTTTCTTTTTCTCTTTGATTTCATTAGTAAAATTACTTCCAATAAACTCAAACAATATTCAAAATGATTTAGAAATTCAACAAATTTTTTTCTTATTTAAATATTGGAATAAAAACAGGTTTTGCTTTTAAATATTCTGCTTATTTTTGAAGGCCTTGTCATAGAGCAATGGTTAAAAATTTAGCATAGGAAACCATTACTATCATAAAAGAGTGTGATCCTCTCTAAGTGACAGATGTGAATTAGCACTTACAAAGTGAAATTTGATGATATATTTATATAAAGAGTGCCAGAAGTTTCTTGGCCTGACAAACTTTCTAGCAAAACAATTTTATTTTGCAGGCATTCTGGTTTAAGCTGAAAAATTTCAGCACAACCATATTATATAATAAACGGAAAATCTAAAAAGTTGTTATGATAATGGCTTTTTCTTACATTTTTTTCAATTCAGTTTTGATGATGCTCATGTGAAAATAAAAAATATCAATAAGGTAATAACAAATTTAAGTATCTAAGTGATTTAAACACATTTCTCAGCCTAACCAAGGCCTTAGAAATAAAATTGGTGTATTAAATTTTTGGAAATGTGTCAGGTCAAGAACTTTTCAGCACATATATATATATATATATATATATAATCTCACCATATTTCACTTTTTAAGTGCTAATTCATGTCTGACACTCAGTGATGATCAAATTCTTTAATGATAGTAATATATTAATGATTTTCTATGCTAAATTTTTAACTGTTGTTTTATGTTAAGGCTACCAAAAATAAACTGATAATTTAAAAAGCAAAATATGTTTTCCAACAATATTTCCAAAGGAAAAAAATAAATGTATACATTCAGCTGTTTTCATATATTCCAGCTTATATATATATATATATATATATATATATATATATATATATATATATATATATATAAAAAAAAGAATGTGTGTGTATGAACAAACATTTTATACAACAGAATTGATATATTTTAAAAATAACAGTGTTGATTATTTTATTTTTTTTTTGTAGGTTTGCATTTTTTTTCATTGAATACTTCTGAAAGTGTTGGACAAAAAGTTTCCTTTTAAAAGAAAAAGAATGTGCTGTCATTTTTAAAACTATATATATATATATATATATGCAATTTTTTTTATTTTTTCAATATCTATAATATTTTGTTTAAATTTCTGTACACCATTAGACATGGTAACTTGCATTTACCAATACCTATTAGAAATATTGAAAGTATAAGGAAAAAAAAAACATTTGTTGGCTTTTGCATAAATGAAAAACTGCTGCTGAAATACACCATATATTTCTGGTTATATTCTTTTTTCTTTTTTTTTTTTTTTAAAATGCAATTTATTTAAATAAATGCTCTGTTTTTAATTAGACAGTATTAATTACATTTACTGGCCTGAATGTTTGAGAAACTTGATAGAAAATATGCATTCTCTATCAGGAATTGAACTGTATTCCTATACAAAAAGTCATTTGATCTGACGTGCTATGCCATTTAGCTATAGGGAATATAGCACACACACACATTTTATATATCTGTCCCTTTTGACATGAAAAAATGCACTTAATTCGACTTTGCTCCCTAAGTATGTGAAAAAGTTTCAGAGAGTTCTGGTTGCTACTATCATTCACAGTAATTGGAGTGATAAGAAAATTGTGCTCAGGAAGTCACTGTTACAAATCCTTGATCTATTTGGAAATAAGCTTTGATTTGTGTACCACTTTGTTTTTAAAAGCCAATGCTTAAAACAAAAGCTTTCCTAGTCATGGAAAAAAATCGATAAATCCATGTGCTTCCTTGATAGAAATTATAATGCATGGTTTTTAAAGATTTTTCATAAAGCTGGTTTTCATAAACCGGGTATTGAACTCACACTGGATCTAACCAATGCCTTTATCCACTGTGCCATGTGTCCTTGAGGACATCTGTGCATGAATTTCTGGGTATTATAAACCTAATGTCTTCAGCAACCATTTTTACCAGTGCTCATATTGCAACTTTGTTGTTATTATCGCTTTTCTCTGGCACTCCTTATTCCTTAAAAAAAAAAAAAAAAAAAAAAAAAAATTTTTTTTTTTTTATCTGAACTTTTCAGCAACCTGACAAAGAAAAGAAGAGTTTATGTGGCAAAATTACATTGGATGCAAGAAAGGCTTTGACAGAGAAATGAATGATGATTCTATTAAAAATTACATAAGCAAGATTTTTTTCAGCAATAAAAAAAAAAGATTCTGTATGAATTATCAAAGACAACTTTTTTTACCCTTATTCTTCAAAAAAAAAAAAAAAAAAAAAAAAAAAAAAAAAATTGGGTGATGGACGTATGCATGAAGTTTTCAGTAATTCCTTTAAGTTTCCAAATAAGAAAAAAAAAAAAAAAGAAGCTTTTGAACCATTTTTTTTTTCCTCTAAATCATTATTTCAGGAGAAGTATCATCTTTTCCAAGAGATATGTCAGATTTCTTCTTGATATCCTGTATTACTTTGATGCTTGGTCAATGAGTCAATTCAGGTATTTCTTGATTGTTGGAGTAAAGATATGATGTCATTGATAACACAATTATTGTTAAGAAGTTTGAACAAACAATTGTTAAGAAGTTTTTCCAACAATTTTTTTTTTTTTTTAAATTTATCTTTTTTTATTATTCCTGTGAACTGTGACCATTAGATGATAGGACAGTAAATGTCCCACACTCAAGATGCCTTTATTTAAAAAAAAAACAAAAACAAAAAAAAAACAGAGATTTTCTTACTAACTTCATAAAAGACTGTGGAGCCTTTCTTGTTGACCGCATTCCTTCATTTTCTTCAGAGATTTACAAACATACTGATTACGTTCCTTGTATGCATTTCTTCTTAACTAAAGATTTGTTACTGATCTGCAATTTATGCAAATTATACAGCTTGTTTATTAAAAATTTAGCTTCTATATTAATGTCCGAAAGCCTATCCCAGTGATTCAATATGGAAAGTGAAGACAGTTGTATACTTGAGATTTCTAAGATGCTTCAATGTCATTTTATGTTACAATGGATAAATTTTTAATATTTCTGATGACCAATTTTTAATGGCAAAATATTTATATACTGTTTAGGCAATGTGGCACCATATATTTATTTCAGGATTTAAATTTTAAGCATATAGACAATGTGTCTTTCCATAAAGGTCTTATGAAATGGATTAAGTCTGACAATTATTTAATATATTTTCTATTTTTATAGATATAACTTATTTAAGTAAATGCTGTTTTTTTTTTAATTAAACAGTATTAATTACATTTACTGGCCTGAATGTTCAAGAAATTTTGTAGAAAATATGTGCCTTCTGACAGGAACTGACCCTGTAACCCTAATGGTAACTGTCATTTGATCTGATGTGCTGTTAACCATTCAGCCACAAAGCATCTATATATCTATCAGCCCATAGCATCTATATGTCTATAAAAATAATGTATAAACAGAAAATTTAGATCTATTTTGATTGTTGTAGTAATTGTGAGTCCAATTCCTGGGCCAGGCAACATGTACTCAGACTAAGTGGAAAAAAGGCAAGCAATAACTAAGCAGTACTAAAAATAAGAACTACAGGAGATATCACTCAACATGGGCAGTGGAACAAGAACAAACTACCCTCAATAGATTAAATAAAGGGTTCAGTTTGAAATTTACTGTGTTTCTAATGATCTTTCTTCTACAGTACCTAAACTTTATGCATTTAAACAGAGTACTATTGGCAGCAAGGTTTTATCATTTTTAGAGTTGAAATGACAAGAGATGTAACTAAGTTCTATGCTAACAGTTTCTTCTATTACAATTCTTATTTGTGGAACTCTTCCGGTTTCTTGCTTTCCAGTCAACTTTAATCTTCAAAAATATAAATGCAATGTCAATCACTATCTTCTGTTTTATCAATTCCTGTTCTTTTATTGTTCTCTCTCCTTAATAATGTTATTTTTTCTCAATCTCTCACTCAGTAACCCCTTGCATCTTAGTGGCTTTACCGACTTGGTGTGAAATGGTTAGGAAAAAGAAAAAACAAAGTTACTCAGACTGATATACATCTGATAAAGGCCAGAGGGTACTGTGGCCAAAATGTAACAACAAAATTTGGACAATAGTCCACATGTAAATAATGATAACTCCTCATCCCAGAAATTAAGTCAGGTTTATTTTTGTTAAATGCTAATAAACAGCATTTAATAAATTTGTTCAGTTTTCATGAACAAAAAAAATACTATTTTTTTTCAATCATTTCACCCCAAGCAAGTTAATAAAGCCACCAATTTAAACAAAAGATTAAATGAACATAAAAGGAATCTTGTACAAAACACACTCAATGCATTAGTCATTCATCATAATGATGACTATAATTTTGATTTTAAAAAATGCTACTTTAATTAAAAGTGAAATCAATTTACTAAGATGAAAACATAAAAAATGATTTAGTCACTATCCCATGTAAATTTGTATCCAGGTTATTATAACATGTCACCTATCTTGGCAGATCTTATATTATCACAATGTGGGATATGTAATAACAAAAATGATAAAAAAACAAAAAGAAACTAAATTAAATCAGCTAGACTATATACTCAAACATATTAAAAGTATTTTAAATCTTCACACACACTTGTGTGTGTGTGTGTGTGTGTGTGTGTGTGTGTGTATTTGGATTAATTTTTCTTCAATTCTAAAAAAATTTTGTAAGCTCTAGGCTGAAGTTGAACATAAATTGTTTCACATTTTCTGAGGACTTTCAGATTTCATATGCCATTATCAAATAATTTATGGATTAACAAAAATATGTCTGGAGTAATGTGAATCCAAACACCCTGTATTTCTTGGTAGTTTTCAAATACTGTGTCAACTTGGCATATTTTGTTGTTTTTTTTTTTTTTAAAACATAGCATCTTCATATATCAGCTTTTGGCATATATATTTTTTTAATCTATACACCCCAAGCAAGACAACAACATGACTAATAGGCAAATGGTTACTGGGAGTGAAAGAGAATGAAAGACTTTATAATGAACCGGAAACCCAATCCTAAATAGAGAACAATGGATAGACCTCTACTCCTGTTCAAAAGACCAGGGAGGAGTATGAACCAGTTGATAAGCAAACTCACCTACTCCTATTAAGAAGAAGAAAAATAAAATAACTAGTATATAAAATTTCAGATTTCAGGTGAAGGCGTTAGAAGTATAGAGCTGAAGTAGACTTTAGAAGGAACCAGAAAACCAATGTTAGGAAATATCTTTTTTGCTTTATTATAATTTTCTTTGCAGTATTAAAAATGCAGGAATTCTATTGTTCTTTTGTAGCATGCATCTGTGTCTTATTTTTTAGTTGTTAAATATATTCAATTTGTTTATTCCTAATAAAAATTTTATCAAATGTTAGATTGTTTATTTTTGCTATGGGTAAAGTTTCTATTTTAATATTTCTAGTTATAATTTTAGAATTTATTTAGTGTAGTATTTTTGTATTCTCTGAGTATTTATTGACTTTTCTTGATGTTGATATGTGATTTTATGGGACTATGACCAGACAGTTGCTAAATTAATCTACAAGATAATGTTGTGGGTGTGTAACCAATGTACAAGTTGCTTGAATTTTTATTATAAGAGAAATTTTCCAAGAGAATTTATAAATAACAATAATTTGTTTAAGTTTTTAATTTTGTATTATATCATTGGTTGTTATGTTCAGAGATTTTTTTCATTTTTTTTTATAGTAAACTTATTTTGTTTTTGCTGATAGGTGATATGTATATGTGTATTAAATTTCTTATCTTTTCTAATTTGCGGTTATTGTGTAGTTGGTTTCTATGAAATAGTTTCATAGGGTTTTATTTTTTTAGAAAATTTTTATTATTGATATTGTTTTTTTTTTTTTTTCCAAGTTAGTTTAATTTGTTTATCTGATGTGGTTGGTGAAATTGTTGCTTATTAGTGTTTATATTAAGTTCACCATAGAATATAGTGCATGAAAGGATATTAAATTTGCTCTATTTATTAGATTATGCTATTGAAATTTAATGAGAATGTCTGGGTTTAATTTTGTACCATGCTTTCCCAGTTTGTATATGAGCTGTCACACATCCAGCAGTAAGATGTAGAATTTTTCTCAAACATTTCATTATTTCATCTTGTTGGTTTTTTCTGCTCTTATGTTAATAATTTTGTTTTCTGACTGGGTCATACAGAAATAGATAGAGTAGGACCAATAGACAGTCCCATAGATACACCATCAGCCTGAATCTTAACATGATCAAAATAGTGAGGTACTTGTGTAGTGCAAGATAGATGGTTATGTAGAATCGTTGGTTTAATATAAGGTAGGAAAAACTAATATTTATAAACATTTTGTATTTAGTATTTCATTTCAGAGATAGTAATTGTCAATATACTTATACTATTTCAAACTATTATTTTCATATTGGTTGATATAGATGTTATTAAAAGACAACATTTCAACCAAATACACTCTGGCCATCATCAGGTGTCCATTGATTGGCTGATATGGGATATTTGTTGATTGTGGTATTTTTTCCCCTGTATGTCAGTTATTGTTCTGGTACTTGAGATGTGAGGAAATACATTTGAGATTTATGCTAAAAGAAAAAAACAAAACAAAAAAAAATACTAATTAACTAATATAACTGCATGGTTATTGATACTAGTTTGTAAAATCTTATACCCTAAAGAGATTATAGTATCACAAGTACATTATAATTCAGAAGGGAGATAAAACATTTTTTTTTTTATTTTAAACAGGACTGATTATAATTCAAAGCTAAATTATATTGTTTATAATAAAATAAAGTTTAAAAGTATTAACAATATACAGTGCTTAATTAAAATTCATTAAAAACAATTATATTATATTTATTTTGGGTTCACTGAACTTAGTAGCGTTTAAAAGAAAAATAAACCTTAGATGAACAAAATCAAAATCTGAAAAGAATTCTTTTCAACAAAAAGGATTATTAACATTGCATTAAAAATATATGTAAATGTTCTTTTTTTATTAAATGTTCAGAATGTTCAATGTTCTCAACAAATACTTCAAATAGCAGCAGTTTTTAAGACAATAATTGCTGTGTGCTGAAAGCAATTTACTAAAACAACAATGTATAGAAAGTGCTTTAATTACTAAATCATCCACAAATTTATGTCCAGGTTCTTACAACATTTCACCTTTGTTGCAGATCTTCTATTATCAGTGTGGTATATTTAATAACAGGAGGAAGCCTCGTAGAGTAATGGATAATGCCTCGGATTGAGTAATCAGAGAGTTCAAATTCTAGTCAAATACATTACATTCACTTATGTGCTAATACCTGGAGAAAGTCATGAATCCTCTTCTCCCCTAGCTATGGGTTAATAGTAGAACAGATTGGATTCTATAGCCTAGGATGACAACTGGTCTACAGCAGAAAGAAATGGCAACCTACTGCAGGAAAAAAATCTGCCTTGTCAGTCATGTATCAAAAGAGACATGATTGCCCTTTCATATTTTCTTAGTTGTCACTAAAACTAATTCCTGACCACTGACAATACTTTTCTTCCTAATTTTTAATGCACAACATTTACAGAGCATGCTGAAACTTGGAAGCTCAAAATTACAAAATTTAGTCTCTCATAACCTGCCACTCTTCAACCACCAGAAATATTTCGTTTTAAAAAAACTAAATATCTATATTGAAGTGCCAGAATGATGAACTAGCAGTAAAAACAGCAATAAGTTAAAATCTTACCTACATATACCAAGTTCAAATGCAGTCAGCAGTAAAACACAAACATTTTTTTTACCTAAATTTGATATATCAGTTCTCATGAGAGAAGTTTCCATGTATTTGTTTAATAAACCCTACCTGTGATATCACATTACATAAACAGCTAGTGTATATGTGTGTGCATGTGTGTATTCCAGTGAACAATTTTTCTTTCTTTTCAAATGAAGAGGAGGAAGAGGAAGCGCAAAAGAAAGAGCAGATAAAAAATGAACTATAAATCGATTCTATTTCTACATAATTGAAAATAAGCACTGATTGTTAGTAACTTGTGCACTTGCTAGCCTTTAAGGTAAATTTCCCTATATATTTATTTCACATACAATTTAAGTAGGCACCAATATTTAGAGAACTTAAAACGATTACTTGGTTACTTATTTTAGTGCATCATTTTACTTACAATTATTGCCATGTGACAAACAATAGTCAGTGAGGCTTATGGCCAAATCATGTTAAAACAACAGTTTCCGTACGGTCACTGAAGTTAAGCAATGTTGAGCCTGGTCAGTACCTAGATGGGTAACCACTTGAGAATACCAGATGCTGTAAGCTTGGATGTGCAGGTGATGCAAAAGATAATGGCTTGGAATTGTTAATTGGAGAACAGAGTTCCAATTCCTGTTCAGTTTGTTATATTCACTTACATTAATTACCCTTAGGAAAGGTATGAATCTGCCTCTTCTCCCCAGCTATGGGTTAATTAGTAAGATTTGTATCACTAAAAACATTATCTTTAAAAAAAAGAAATTCTTACAATCTAAAAATATTTTCTGGCTTTAAATAAGACCTGAAAACAGTTGAAAGGTTACAGAAAACAGATCAATCAATGAATTATTTAAACAAATTAACCATAATCAATAGTGCTTTTTATAGACATTTGTCAATTATTGCCAACTAATGATTGATTAATTGATTGTGTTTAATTTTGTGGCAATTTTATAGTTTGTTAGGTATGGTTGAAGGAAAAATTTTCCCAAGTGTGGTAGAAAAGTTGTCAAGAATGATTGAAGGTAAATTTGTTGTGTAAACACTTATAAACATTTTTTTATTTTATTGTAAAGTCCCATTTATTTGACATATCACAGTGTTATCTGGTTTAATGTTTTCAAAAAGTTCTCTAAGATTGTTCTGTAATATTTATAATTTGACATTATACGACTCCTGACATGGTACACATATTGGTGGCATTTTGTTTCTCAGTAAATGTCTGTATTGCCAACTTGGTCTGCTTCTATATTTATGCAAGTAGTGAAGCAATCGTTTTAAGTAACGCGTTAATCGAAATAAGTGCTGTGTAATTTGTTATGATTTAAGTATTTAAGAGTTCAATAATTTCAAGAACCTCCAAGATAGATGAAATGAACTACAGATACACAACTAAATTTCTATCACCTGCAATTCCAAAGTTTTTTTTTTTCTTCCAAACCAGTTGAAGTCAAGTTAATCATATTTTGATACTATCACTGACTCAATATTCAAACTTCATTCAATTCTGCTTTAGAGTTTTAAAGCCTTTCTGATGTTATTAATTACTTCCCAAAATTACTGCCGCCAAAGAATTTCAATACTTCAATATTTATTCATAATTAAAAGCCATTAACCGAGGTGAGGTCAGGTTTAGTGTAAAGTGCATTTCTAGAGCATTTGACAAAGATTGCAATCACTTTGAATAACTTGCAAGATTAATGCAATCATACAAAAATTGAGTTTAATTTTTTTTTAATTGTAAAAGAAGAAATATATCAAATTGTGGCACATTGAGTGTGTACAATATTTCATGAAAATAGAAAACATGCCCTTTAAGTATATTCTAATTTATACAAGGATTTTTAGAAAAGGTGTCTTGCACAGATGTGAAATTGACCTTGCTACAAAGTGTATATATGTTCTTTGAATTAATCTTTCAAAGTTTGAATAATTACTTTATTTACCAAGTTTTATTGGTCGAGTACAAAATTGGGGCACTCACTGAGATGTGAACTTACTAGTTTCATAACCATCTGAGTAAATCAGGCACTGTTACCAGAATATTAAGCTACTACATTATTAGAACTTTTTTTTTTTTTTTTTATACACAAGTAAAAAGTATGCCAATTTCAATTAATACAAAGCTATAACAGCGCATCTAGTGAGGATCATACTTTCTTACCATCAGCAGTTTTATCAGAATATTAAGGGTTTTTTGTCTTACATAAGAATATACCAAGTTTAGATTAGTCTGATACAAAACTAATGAGGCACCCAGTGAGGATAAAACTCTAGCAATGGTTAGCAAGAGTAACATTCTTTCTATAACAAACATTCTTGTTTTCAAAAGCATACAATTTTTTTATAGCCATAAAACTTGTTGGTTTTTCATCTTCCCCCAAAATCTAATTCAAGCAATCAAAAACATGCTTATTGTAATAGAGAATATGATAGAATTATGATACACAAACATGCAAGAATTATATACATGAATGATACCAGACATGACAAATACACATGAGGCCTACTTAAACAAGAAAAAACAAAACAAAACTAAAAGAACTTTCTCTTCCCTATTTCATTTCTGATGAAGCTTAAATAAAAATGAAACATGTTAAGTTTATAAACGTTTTCCTATTTATTTTTTTATCCTATCATTCTCTTAGATTCTAATCCATATTTGATCTCAATTCATAGAGAATACGTGCAAGTTGTGTACATATTCCCTTGATATTTTATCGCTGTAAGATAAGTCAGCAAACAATTATAGATAGTCATGCTCTGTTGGGCATGATGAATTAAGGTAACTAGACCTGTAGAGGTTTTGTGCATAACCTAGAACCGTGTCCACTGAAAGTATTTGTTTCTATTAAGTATATAATTATATATATAACACAGAAATAAGTAAACTTGTCTTACCTCTATTAATATGGATTCTAAAAGATATTTTGCATTTCATCAGTTGACTATCACTCCCAAGTTGATCTGGACACTTTTACTTTGCCTGAACCGTAAGCCACATTTAACAGAGCATGTAAACAATGCATAGAAAAAGAGATATATTTAAACTTATTTAAAAGAAAAAAAAATCCAAATGTAATACTAAAAAAGAACAAATACAGCATTATTTACATTCAGACTAATATTCTTCTCACATCTGAATTTCTGGGATGAGGTGAGGTCATTCACAGTTTACATTTTAATGCTTTTTATCCTGTTTTTTAGCTGATCTTTTCTTCAGGTAATTTCTGTCTGAATTTCTGGAATAAAGAGTTATTATTGACATTATTTACACTCAAACTATTATCCTCATCTTTGTTGTTATCATAATGTTTTGCCCATAGCTAGAATATTCCCTGGTTTTTATGGTTTTGAACAATTCTTATGTTCCTGTCTGAATTTCTGGGATGAGGAATTATCATTTACACTGTTCACATGTGGACTATCGTTCACATCTTTATTGTTGCTATCACATTTCAGCCGTTGTTCCTGCTACCCTTCATCAGGTGTATGCCAATCTGGATAACCTACATGGAAATTTGAACAAGAACCTTTATTTAATCTATGGAAGTAAACTGTTTTTGTTCCACTGCCCATGTCTAGGGATATCTCGTCTAGTGTTGATGACAGCCAAAAAGTGCAATGGTCAAAACATTGTGATAACAACAACAAAGATGAAGACAATAGTCCACATGTAAATAATGTCCTAATCTTTGTTTTTAATCATAACATTTCAGCCATTGTGCCCTTTGGTCTTCTTCAGGTATCTGTCCCATGGGACAATAATCTAGTGGATTAAAGGACTTATTCATGAATTTGGTAGCAAAGTAATTGTAAGTTTAATCTCTAGATCAGGTAATAAAGATTTGGACTTAGTGAAAATAGGGTAAGCAATAAATGAACAGTACAAAATGAGAACAAGAAGAGATATCCTTAGACATGGACTGTAAAATGAAAACAATCTACCCTTGTAAATTAAGTAAAGGGTTCCATTCCCTAAAGATTACCTGGACTGACAGATACCTGAAGAAGGTAAGAGGACACAATTGCAGAAATGTTATGATAAAAACAAAAGATAAAAACAGTCTGAATGTATAGAACTCCCAGAAATTCAACCTAAAAACAGCACTGCATCTCAATTTCCATTTGAATTAGGAATTATTATTATTATTAATGTACTCTGATTTATTCAAACGGGTGTTTGACTGATTTGTTTGCTACAGCTTAACACTTTGCAGGTTATTTAAAGCCAGAAAATATTTTGAGATTGTAAGAATTTTTTTTTTTTTTTTGAGATAATAATGATTTACTGATATAAGTCCCCCTTATTAACCCATAGCTGGGAGAGAAGAGGTGGATTCATACTTTTCCCTGAAGGTATTTGCATATAAGTGAATATAATGAACCCAACTGGAATTGAAACTCTGCTCTCTGATTAACAATTTTGAGCCATTATCCATTACACCACTTACACATCTAAGTTTACAGCACCTGGTATTCCCAAATGGTCATAGATCTAGGTACTGACCAAACTCAAACTCAGAGGTCTATCACATCTTGGTTACTATATTCAAAACATTTCAGCTGTTGTACAATCTTCAGCTACCTGTTGTATTTGATAACATCTTAGGAATTTTGAACTGACCTCTTTAATTCCCAGAGATAGCTAGTTTTCATTTTACTGTTCCTGCAAGAGAATATTTTGTGTCACCTGATACTTCTTTGTTAACATCACCAATTTGGGGACACCAGTTTGAATAAATCAGTGTATTATGATTATTTTTTATGTTTAGATTTCTCTAGAATCTTTATCTTTCACCCTAAACTATAAAAATGACCAATAATAATCACAAAAGTTATTTTAACTTTGGTGACTTTATAAAACATGACATTCTGATATATGTGCTTGTGACAACACAAAGGAACTACTGTAGGGTTTTTAATTATATATATATATATATATATATATATATATATATATATATATATAAATAAAAGAACCTTTTACAGTACTTCCTTCATTATCTGTACTTGGAACAGGGATTGAAAAAATATATTCAAATTATTCAAAATTCTGAATAACTGAATACCCAAATTATAAAAAAAATAAAAATTCATTTTCTGAAAGAAATTTAACCTTTATATAATCATATAACATTTTCAAATACTTTGTTCCAGGTTTTCTCCAGCTTATTTTTTATGAAAAAAATGCATCAGTTTCATTTCTCATTGAAGCATGGTTCACATTTCACGTGTCAGGAATAGCTTAGAGTTGCATATGCCAGCTTCATTGGTTAACAGCATATCAACACCTCATGGGTCATTTAATGCTGAAATTTAATTTTTTTTAGGAGCTTTGAAGTAATTTTTTTCTTCATTTCCTGCCTGGATAATCAAAGTATGAATACTTGATGAAGTTTTACTAAAGATGTAGATGAGACAGCTTTGCAAACATCGCTACAAGAGACGGGCATTAATATTTCCATGATATCATGTGCTGAAAAGTTCTTGAGCTTACTTCTTAAAATCTAACTAAATTACGAAACTTTCTTTTTTGGATCCCTTTTTAAATCCATTCTTGGTCAGGGCAAGAACTTTTCAGCGCCCCTTTATATTTGCCACCACCCTTCCATCAATAAGTAGAGTTCAAATTCTGAAGAGTCTTTTACATTCACATTAATACCTTTGGAAAAGGCATGAACCCATGTCTTCTCCTTTCACTCAGTTATCAGTTAAATAGGAGAGTAGACTGAGCTCTCTAGTCTAGAAGGACCTCTCTGAATTAAAATCATGTTGAAGATAATAGGAAACTTTTCCCAGGAGGTCATGCCAATAATTCATACATAATAAAGGAAAGGAATTTCCAGAGAGCCATAATTGCTTATATCTTAAAGGGTCATGACATTTAACAAAAAAAAAAAAAAAAAAAAAAATGAATTTGAAAATAAAGAGCTTGCTAAACAAGCTACAGGCTTTTTTTTTCTTTTTTAAATACCTGATAGCAGTCAAATGCACCAATCTTTGGTAAGTTGTCACAGACAACAGTCTGCTCTTAAAGTCAACTCAAGTTGAATAATCATCAAAAGATAAAAATAATGGCTTCAAAGAAAGGAAGTTATTAATACAAGTGTACAATAAAAGCAAGAATAGATTATTGGCAAGCTGTTTGACAAGTGCAGCAACATCTATTTTTAAACAAGATATTCTAGTATAATTTCAGTCTTGTAATACCTCAAAATACCAATGTCATTCTGCAGTCTTGTGTTCTTGGTAGGCTTGATATCAATTGCAGTAATCAAATGACAAAAAGGTGTTATAAAAATATAAGTGGAAGTGCAAATAATTTTCTTTTCATGAGTCATACTATAAAAGCATTCAAGTGAGACTAACAATATGTAATTAAATTTTATATCAAATATATTCTTATTCAAGTATCTCCACTAATTTGCTAAAAAAGAGCATACACTGATGAAAAAAGGCCTCAAACTTGATGAAAACAATTTTTTATCGTCTAAATGTTTACGTTATTAAGAAGACCAAAGTATTTTTTGATTACTTTTTAATCCTTCCTAGCACGTCCAAAAATTTAATAAAAAAAGTCTTGTCTTTTTTGAGCCAGCAAAATTGCCATAAAATCAATGATATCCGCCATTTTTCAGAAATTTGTAGACAAAAAAAGTAAAGTTAAATTCTACATTTAAAAATCTTGTAAAAATCAATTATACCTTTTTCAAAAGTTATTTGAGGAAAATTAGAAAATTTTAAGTTTACTTAATGTAATTAGAAACAAACACTTTTTTAGCAGAAAAAAATTAGTTGAAAATAAAAGCATGTCTGTGATGACTTAATTTGGAGGTGTAAATTGATATTTACATCAATGTATCAATAGCTTATGTTAGGAATTTATTGGACAGAAGTGACAATATTTTCAAACTTTAAGTGAACCAGCTTATTTAACAATACAGTAATATTAAAAAATTAAATACTTTGATTTTTTTTTTTTTTAGGTATTTTTAATGAACATATGGTCAAACAGAGTCAGTCAGAGAATTCAACACATGCTCGCAGGATGAAAATTTCTGATGTCAGTTTCTTGCTGTCAGGGGAAACAACTCTTAAAACATTTGACATTATGTCAAGTATGTCCATCCATATATTTGGAAAAACGTTTATTATGAAACAGTGTAAAATTCTTTTTAAAATACATGTGTGTCACAGATTATAAGCTTTCAAATTTATGATCTATAAAAACAGATCTACTTAACAGAATTCCCTAAAGGGTATGGATTGAAACTTAATTTTAAAATATTTAACATATATATCACATATTGCATTTAAAAATGAGAGAAAAAAGAAAACAATTCTTGTAAAAATTCATTTTTCATTGCAAAAATATTTTGGCTTCACACAATATTGTCCATAACATATGTCATTCATGAAAACCATGAAAAGCTTTCTAATTAAATAATATCTTAGTTTTATTGGGTTTTGTATTTTACAATTCAGAGCTGAATTTTGGGTAGCTGTGTATTTCGATTTTACAAAAAATTTGTTGATTTATATTTTTCAAAGTCTTCTGGTTTTAATTAATATAATCACTAAAAGGCATGACATCAAATTTGTCAAGTTTTCATAAAATTGAGTAAAGGGGCAGTAACAGGTAAAATATATATATATCATGATTTTGTAAAAAAAAAAAAAAAAAAAAAAAAAAAAAAACGTCTAAAATAATTTCATTTATAAGTGAATAAATTCTGATAGTTTCTTTAAAATCTGACAATTATTTGATTTTTGCAAGAATTTTCAAATTAAAGTGTTTTTCACCTGAAGAAAAGATGCTAAAAAAAAAAAAAAAAAAAAAAAAAAAAAAATAGATTTCTTTTAAGCAAAATTTTGAACATGCTAGAAAAGATGAAAAAATTTAATAAAATAATAAGAAATACTTTGGTCATTTTTCTTAATAATAATATAAGCATTTTGATGATAAAACTTTATTAAGTTTGGGGCATTTTTTCATCATGCTGTTTTTTTCGGCAAATTAGTGGAGATCCTTAATCTTATTGGTTTGTATGATTTAAAGGCAATGATTGCCTATACGTTTTGGAATATTTCCAACATTGGGAGAATCTAAGGGCAAAAAAGCTGAAATCCTCTTCCATATTGTAGGACTAATTCTTTCATTGCTACCCTTTTTAGGCTGTTATGTCTCAGAGGTTATGACTGAATTTGGTCAGCTTTTGTCACTTCATGGTGGCAAGGAGGTTCCTGAAAAATTAAGACTCCTCACATATTCTTTGGTCTTGCGCTTCAAATCAGGTGGAGCAGCTTCCTCAGACATTTTGTTTTGAATGCCTGGATTTGTCTTTACCAGCAATGTACCTGACCAAATATAGTACTAAACAGCACCTCCAGATGAAGATCTAATGTTATGAATCCCTTTCATATAATAAATTCTTGACTACTGAAGTTTGTTGTATTTTTTTTTGGGGGGGTAATATTCCAGAGTGTTCTTGTTACATGATGATTTTCTATTTGTATTTAACTGAATCATTTTAATCATTTAAAACTGGTGTTTTGGAAAAAAGTTAATCAAATTCTTTTTACAGTACATACAATATCATTAAGCCTCTTTGGTATTACTGGTTAAGAGAATATAGAAATCTATGATTTTTACAAAGTTTTAGATTTCAGGTGCTTCAAGATGATCAGATCAGTGACAAATGTGTGTAGGGAAAAAGGTTGTAACTTTGCATTTCTTCTGTCTTGTAGTCAAACACTCCACTGATCACAACACATTTCTCCTGTTCAATACAGCCTCCTGTCACCTAGTTATGTCCTTTTTTATATTCTCATTAACAGCCAAAATTACATATATGAAAAGATTCTCTTGCAAGAGTGTATCCAACTGCAGGATGTATCTGTTTTAAATGTGTAACCTGCAAAGCCACCCGTTTTCCTTTTGGGACAGTTTACATGCAAGACACATTCAAATCTGTCCTCATCCCAGAGGTAAGTCATTTTCTCTAGCATTATATTGTCTGTTGCAAAAAATGCATGCAACCCTGGACCTTTTTATCCTCTGCAGTAGTTCACTACAAGATGTTAACACTTTATCGAAATATACAGTGCTACCTAATTGCCAGCATTTCCAGGGCTGATGCATTTGGATGCTTCTAGCCTTAAAAAGTTCAAAATTACATGTTCTTCAATTTGGCTTTATACCCTTTTCTAGAAATGTTATGAACAAAAATACCTATCAGTATAAAAATATTAATTTTCTTTTTACTTACTATAGGTTGAAAATCCTTTATCCCAAATTCTTGGGACCAGAAGCGTTTTGCTTTTCAGATTTTTTCAGATTTTGGAATACAGGCTATTTAATTTTTATATAGCATTTATAAAATGCTTGGGAATGGAACCCAAGCAGAAACATGATATCCCTTTACATTTCATAACACAGCTTATACATATTACCTAAAGGCAGTTTTATATAAGATTTAATAAATTTTGTAATCATACAGATACAGGTAATGATGCTAGTCATTTAATGCCCACACAGATTTTTAAGTGGTGAAGTTAAGATTTCACATAAAAATAATGTTTTGTACTTTCTGTACATTTACAAAAAAAAAAAAACATGATCAATACTTACCAAAAATATATAAATGCAGGACTTGACATTTTGAATAATATCTTTACTTTGTGAATTTCTGTTTAAGCAACAAATATTCCAAATTAATGTTTAATTCATTTTATTTTTATAACCCTTAAAAAAAAAAAAAAAAAAAAAAAAAAAAAAACACTTATGTAATATATTAGAATTTCTATCTGAATTTCTAAGATGAGAAGTTATTTACTTGTATGTAAATAATGCTGGGATTTCTATGACTTTAAAAAAAAAAAAAAAAAAAAAAAAAATGGTTTTCAAAGAACATAAAAAAAATTATTTTTTTTAAATTTTGAAAATGCTTTGTCTTTTTTTTTTTTAAATCCTTAATAGATAAGAACTGGTAAACTTAAATTTCTAAAACAAAAAAAAAAAAATTTAACAAGCCTGTTTTGTTAACATTTAATAAAAATTAAAAAGAAAATGCTAAATTTAGTTTTCATTCATTTCAAAGTGGTCTATTTTAATACAATGTTATTTGAATAAATGAAATAAATGTAAGTCACTCATTCAAATAATTACAAATATTAAAAAAAAAGAAAGTTCAGTTAATATTCCAAAATTTAATTTTATCTGAATATTTCAGCAGCAGTATGTTACTCACCAGATTAGAGGTTTAAATCAAAGTAGTGTTCACTTAGTTTTATAGATATTTATAAAAATAAACCCCCTTCAAAAAAAAAAAAAAAAAAAAAAAAATAATAGTGATTAATAATAAGATTAAAGTAGTAACAATCCTAATTCCCAAAATAAACTTCTTCACCAATAAGTATAATCTTAAACAGACAAAGTGAACTAGCAAGTTTCTCCATATTCATTAAAGTTTAGATTAAGTTACAGATAAAAAAAAAAAAAGGCTAATTTTCTATAAATTTTAAAATGGTAGAATTTAGTATAGAAAGTGACTGTAGTGGCTGGGAGAGGTACATTTAGGTGTTCCCCCCTCTCCAAAAAAAATTCTTGTTTGACAAAATATTTTCAATAATTGTATATTAAAGGGTTCAAACTAATTTCCTTGTATATATAATTTTTATTTTTTCACAATATTCCAACTGTGCATTTCCCAATAGCTTCACAGAGTGTTGAATATGGTAAATCTTACTTTGAGGGGACATGTACTTTTCTAGTCAGACACATCACTAAACACCTCACCTAACAAAATTTAAACAAAAACTCATTCTTTGCCTTTCACTATTAACTCTGGATATTTGTAAATTAAAGAAGATGGATAAGTACAGACAAGTGGATACTCAAAATTGTTGATAGCTACTCAACTGTTGACTCAGAACAGACACACAATCTTAAAGAAGTCATCTACCAAATCTAGCACAAACATCCAACCACCTAACATTTCTATTGGGAAATCACCAGTTCAGTGGTAATGTGTAGGTCAAGGGAAGACAATCCAAAGAACATTCAGAAACATTTGAGAACATAAAACACCCGGGTGACGGGTGGTGGGAGACTAGAGGGTACACAGCTAAAACGTGGTGAAAAAAAAATTTTTTAAGACACTTTAGAGGAGTTATGTACAAGATTAAAACAGGCAATGAAAGACAAAGATTATTTTTATATGCCATTGAAGTTATTAAAAGTAAAAAAAGCAATTCATAAAGATTGCTTATTAACCTGAATATAATGAATTGTTTTTAATGCTAATTACATTAACATTTTGTTTGGTTTTCAGATTAAAAAAAAAAAAAAAAAAAAATATTTCCCCTTGTATCCCATCAACACCTCGCTCAGTATTTCTCCTTGTAGCTCATCACCTCCCACTCCACTGTTATGAATTTAAAAGCAATTCAAAAACAGCAGGAAGACAAGACAGTGAGAATCTTAAGAAGGGCTTCATTCCACAAAAGAAACTGAGCCAAACAACACCATCAATGTCTCTCCATACAATGTCTCTCCACACAATCCCCCTCCCCAAAATACAGCAGAATTTATAAAAGAAAATGTATGTTAATTTGCATACAATAAATTTACATACAAAACAAAAAGGAAGAGTTCATGTCATAACATTACCCTACAATATTCCTCCTTGTAGGCCATCAAACCAGACTTTCCTTTTTTTCACAAATTTGTGGAAATAAGAGGAAAACTTTTTTTACTGTACAGTAGCCCTTATCTGAGGAGGATAGATTGCTAGACCCCCAATGGAAACCTGAAACTACAGATATTCCTATATATGATTCAGTACTTTTTTTTCCTATACATACCAATGACAAACATTAATTTATAAACCAGGTACAATAAGAGATTAACAATAATGGAACAGTTTTAACAACATATTATAATAGAAATGTTGTGACAGCAAATTCAATCTTACTGTAGATCTTAGCAAGCTCAGCATACAAATTTTTTCTTTCCCTATTAAACGAAGAACTACCTTTTCACTAAAATGAAACCCTTTCCAGCTTTTCCTTGGCATATTTGATATGGCAGCATCACTTCTCTTTGAGAGAACAGGTGACAGATTAAAAAAAATTTAAAAATAGAAATTACAAAGAAATTATTGATCACAATCAAAGACAGCTAAAGTTTTTGGGACACAATGATAAAAGAATCATTGGCGAACTTAACACACATGGGACACATCATATATAAGTATAGGAAAGCAGATAGTAACCTACTTAAAAAGTTTGTTCCAATAGATGGCGGAACAAATACCACAAAGCTTTAGGAATTACAAAGGAGCAGGTATTGCTGATGGTAACAAAAAGCAGGAAGCTGTAGAGAATCACAATCGCCCACATACAGAGGGAGGGAGGGGAGGGGGAGGAGGGGGGAGGGAAAACCTACTTGACAACTTTGAACAAATGGATGGAGGAAGAGGTACAATGAGGAATCAAAGAAACAACAAAATTCAGGAAGCTGTGGAGAACCATGATTCCCATATCCTGAAGGTACATGGCATAGAGAAAGATGCAAAACCTGTAATTAATCTTTTGTTTGCTTATCATATTTCAGATTGTTGAGCTGAGAAACAAAGATTTTTTTAAGCTTAGAAGTAGGTACCTCCAAAAATTGTCTCGAAAACAGCATACCACGATGAAAAAAGGACCCAGACTTGATAAAAAACAAAGTTTTATCATCAAAATGTTATTATTAAGAGGAAAGACCGAAGAATTTTTTATTATTAAATTTTTAATCCTTTCTAGCATGTTCAAAGTTTTGGTTAAAAATATTCTTTTTTGTGGCAGTTGGTGGGCCAGAGATTAATATTGAAAATTTTAGCATTTTTTTTTTTTTATGTTAAAACACTGTTTTGAAAATTCTTGCAAAAATTAAATAATTGTGGAATTTTAATTAAATTTTCAGGACTTCACAAATGAATGAAATTATTTTTTTTTGTTTTTTTTTTTTTAATACAGAAAATTTTGGTAATAACATATATATATATTTTTTACATCTGTTACCCCCACTTAATTTCATGAAATTGAGGAATTTTCAGCCTCTTCATATTTATAGTAGTTAAAACGAGCACTTAAATGAGAATTTAAATCATCATTTTGGTTTTGTCAAGCAGAAATAACATTTACTAAAAATCTGCTCTGAATCATAAAATAAAAAAATGAAATAAAACTATATGATGTACCTGAAACAAAAGCAGTGATGAGACAAAGTGGAAAAGCTTTTAAACAAAGTGTTTTGTCAACATGTGTGTTGGGTTCAGCTTCAGATTGAAATGAAAAACAAAGTTCTACATTATCATATATATATATATATATATATATATATATGTGTGTGTGTGTGTGCATACACACAACCATGTCAGCCAATCTTAAAAAAGAATGAATGAATTTGAAAGTATTCAAAATTTTTAGTTTTCATCTCTATGAAAAAAAAAAAAAATCCTTTTCTTTTGAAAGAGAAACAAAAAAGTAATTTTTAGAAAATGAATCAACAGTTGTGTAACTTTCAACAATCTTGAGTATCCACTTGTCTGCACTTATTCAGCTTCATTAACTTACAAACTTCAAGTTCAGAGTAAAAACACAAAAAATGAAAAAAGAAAAAAAAAGGATAAGGTTTTTTTTTTTTTTTTTTTTTTTAAAATAGCCATTCTTAATAAATAAGTCATGGAAGTAATTCCCCCAGACTCATCTGAATGACTGTAAATCTTACCCTGTCTTTGGATTGAAACACTAGCATTGAACTTCCCTACCTCACCCTATCTGCCTGAACATCTGACATCTGCTGCTTTTCAAACAGCCACCATTCTTAAAAGACAAAATCTCACGTTGACATTTTCTTTGTTTCTTGCAATGCTAAGATTTCTGATTATTAATGACAAGTCTAAAGGATGTTTAAATTAAACCATCCATTTTTTTTTTATAAAAAAATATCTAATTAGATTTAATAATCTAAAAATATGTGACAATTAGCATTATCAATTAATTTTTGTTATTGATCTCTTATTTATGTAATTTCAGTTTATTTTAATTACAAATTCACAGATTCTATAAGAAAAAAAAAGCATGCAGCATAGAACAGAAGTAAGGATTTGAACTTTATCCATTTCCCTTGGAAGTGTCTTACCATGACAATGCTGTTCCTGATTTAGCCACAAAATTGTTCATTAATAGGTATTATTTAAATAAACAATACTGGCACTACAGAATTACAAAGAATTGTACCAAATAATAGAAACCACATCAATTGTGGACTATCAACAGCAGCAACAACTAAAATGGATATCACATGTTACTCAGAGAAAATGACACAATCAAGATGTTGACATTCCATACTAATTACAATAACTGGTTAGTAAGGAAACTCCCATCAATACTGGAAAGAACAATAACAGCTACTGAACTTGAAAAACCTACTTCCCTGAAGAATTGTTTTATGAGGAAGATTTTATAAATTTCATCTGATGACAGTATTGGCTGCTCGATCAATAAATGCTAAAACTTTCCTTGTAAGGAAATGGTTAATATTACCATATAGTTGTATTCCATCATGTGTATATATCATCTGAGAAGGAATATAGTTATTGTGAAATTAGATAATATTAATAAAAGCTTTAATATTCAGATACTCTGTTATATAACCAGTTCCAATTCCACAATGGGAATGACTGCAAAACACTTTTCCTTACCCAATTTATAGGCAAAAAGCACACAAATGCATGCTGGGATTTCTTCCTAGCCAATAAAATAGGCCAGTTCTCAGTTTCATCTGACTCAGTCCTAGTCTGTCTTGAAGTCAGAATGCTATGTTCACTTATCTGAATTTGCTTGTGTGCCAAAACTCAATTCTTAGTTTGTGAACTTTTTGCCGTATTACTGTTAATTTGCCTTGCATATATTGTTTGCCCAGTTTTTTTTTGTTTTTTTTTCCTTGTTGCTGTTTATTACAAACTTTACCAATTCTGTTTGTTGGACAGTTCTGCCATTTATTTCCATTTAACCATGGCCATTTACTTTACAAATCATTCCAAATAGAAAAATATTTTGAATTCAATACATTAGAGTGAGGTTATTAGGATGAATCAGATTGGCAAATCAAATTCCCAAATTGGCGAATCAAAGAACTTTTATAGTTCACAGTGTGATTAGAAGTTTGGATTTTTTTTAATTAAAACAAAATCAGTTTTTTTTTTTTTTTTTTTTTATTATTTAAATCATTTTTATTTTACCATTTCATTTTTGCACATAAGGCAAGCAAAAAGAAAGAGTAAAGCTGAGATGAATAACTTGAGAAATGATCAAGAGGAACAGTAGGAAAATCGAAGGTTGTAAAATTAGCAATAGTTGGATACATGATCTACCTGACTTTCTCAATTTAGCTGATTAAAATCTAAAATTATTTTTTAAGGTATTGGGTGCATCTACACATTCAACTTGTGGTCTTTTTTTTTTTTTTTTTGCTTTTTTCAGATAATTCATGCAACTATTTTCTCACTGGTGCATTCCAAACTGAGAAACCATTTTGGTAAAGATAGAGAAACAAAACTTGTTTCTGTTCAAAACAATATAAATACTACTCATGTTGAAGAATTTGAAAATGTTTAAGTGTAATACAAGACTTGATTCACATTTTATTGAAAAAAAAATTGATTATTTGATTCAATATGCTAACACTTTTCTTCAAAAATTACATAATTGAGTGCAAATTATGAGATCTTTTAAATTATTCTTTTTACTAATAAACAAGATTCAATCTGAGATGTGTACTCTTGGTTATAATAAAATATTGTATTTTTGTCATTACTATTTATGACATGATCAATAATTTCTTGAAAGATTTTAGTTTAACAACAACATACTAAATGAATCATTTATAAATTTGTTTAGGAGTTCTTTATAAAATAATGAATGAAAACTGTATTAAATAAATTTTAAATGACATCCATGTTGTACCTGTACAAACATTTACTATTAGAATTAAGGTGGCAAGAATCTGTACATTTTTTTGTACAAGTGTACATGCAAAACAAGATTTCTCTCTTGATAGTGATATTACCATCTACCCACTGGGCAATTTTCATTCTTTGAAAAAGCTATTTTTAGAATTTTAGTAAAACCCAAACATATGAAACTTGATTTATACATTTTTTTTTTTTTTTTTTTAGGGAATTGACAAGAAAATTATTAATCAGTCTTTATTTACAATAAGGTTCATCCTGTACAAACCTCGGGAGCCACTTGATGTAGAGGGTGAGATTAAGACTCAGCTTATGCATATAGGAAGGGAAGATGATGGTTAATTCTAGACTTGAACAGGTTAAGATTGTAGTGATTGTGAAAACATCCTCTTGAGAATCAGTTCTACAGGGCAGTGGTTCACGGGAAGAAGCTGTTTAAGTGGAACTTACTTCTCACCAATGGAAAATGGAGGGAATGTGGGTGGTTTTCTAAAATGTGGAAGAGTCATAATCAGGAAAATTAGAACTGGTGGAACTAAGTAATGTAGTTCATTTGAGCATTTTCTATGGAAGTAGCGATAGAAAAGTGAGTGGCTTGTCATATCTTGCCTATGTGAGAAAGAGGTCGGAAAAAAAAGTTTGTCAGCCACAAAGACTTGGAAACTAGAAAGTGAGAACTAGGAAAGCAATATTTTTTTTTTTTTATAAATTAACATTTATTTGAACGAGAGAAGAAAACTTTAAATAAACAACTAAGAGCAACTGTAATTATAAATTTAAAAAAACAAAAACAAAAAAAAACAAAACATTTTATTGGTATTTCTTTCATTTGCTTTCACAACATGAAATCATTAGATTGCAAATATCTGGATTTATCCTTTTTATTTCTTGAGAATTGACAACAAAAATAGAATTCATAAATTCAGTTTCACATGTTTAGCTTTTATTAAAATTTTAAAAATAACTTTTTTAAACAATAAAAATTATCAAGTAAGTATACAGTAATAGTAGTGTCAAGTGAAAAAAACCTGGTTTTTTTTTTTTACTTTTTTGCAGATACATATGTTAAACTTATCCTTTTTTTTTCTTTTAAATTAAATAGTTTTCTGCAGGGAACTGGGTTTATTTAATAGCTAGTAGATACATCTAGCCCAGTGAAAAAGTTTGTACGAATGCTGTTGTTTTTTTGTTTTTTTTTATTACATCATCATAACACAGAAACTAATGCTAAGTCTAAAGATATTTTAAACTTAATGAATTATATCCATTTTTTTTATCTTGATAATGGCTAGCAATAAGTTTGAAAGCACTGTTTGGAAAATACAGTGGATTTAAACCTGCATTCTCTTGCATATAAATGAAAAATAATAATAAAAAAAATTGTCAATATTCTTACCAAACATGTATTAACAAAAGACTGCTGTTTAAATCTATATTAGTAAGCCATATATGGAAAACGATATATAGAAATTAATATCGGCTTAAGCTTTTCATTTTACTTTTTATGAATGCTCTTATTTGTTTAGGAGTTTGAGTTTTCAGACAAAAGTTGTAAAGATAATACAAGATGCTATCCTAAAATTAGGGAAGATTAAGTTGAAAAATGGCTTCCTCAAGAAGAAAGACATTATGATAAAAAATAAGGTTCCTTATTTCCTGGTGGAGTGATTTTTAAAAATGCGTAAAGTGTTTTGTGAGGTGTAGGAAAAGCAGAATAAATTGACTGATAAACAGATCAATCTGTTCTTAAATTAAAACTTTTTAGGAGAAGTACTTGGTATTGTTTTTGAGAAAAATTATTTGGAAAGAAAAAGTGGAAAGGCTTAAAACCATTGAATACTGCAATGAAGTATAATCAAAGAAGTGAAGTTACAAAAAAATATTTTTAAGAGCCAATTAAGCTTTTGATAAAGTATATCAGAAAGAACTATTTGAACTCCAAGGTAAGTTTGATTTATTTAAGAAAACTATTAGAATGCGCATTTTGGTGTAATGGACATCAACTTGGAATGAGAACTTGGAGAGCAGAGTTCAAATTTCAGTAGAATTCGTTATATTCACTTACGCCCAAATACCCTTGGGAAATGTATGAATCCATCTCTTCTCCCCACAGCTATGGGTTGAATAGCAGGACAGACCAAGTTCTTTAGCCTTGGTCGGCAACCAGTCTACAACAGAACGAATTGGCAACCTACTGTGGGAAAAATCTTCTGCTGTGTCACTCAAGTATTGAAAGATACATGATTGCCCGAGCATTTATCATGCGGCACTTAACTGACTGATTAAAATAATCCAGAACTTATATTGGGTGCAAACCACCTGCATATATATAGAAAATATATTCAGTAAATAAAAAAAATAGAAAGGGATAAAAGACAAAAATATGTCTTTTCACTGAACTGATTCAACCTCTACTATCCTGAGAGAATTAGAAGTCCTACCAGGATCTATTATTGGTGGACACAATGTCAACAACATAAGATATGCAGATGACAGAGTGACAAAGTAAGGAAATTGTAGAAACTTCTATTGAAGTTAATAAAAGAAAGTGAGAAAGACAAACCATCAATTGTATGATAATCAGCAAAATGGAGACACCCAAGACGGGAACTACAAAATGGAGACCCCAAAATCAAGCAAGTACAAAATTTAAAGATCTAGGAAGTGTGAGCAATGGCAAAGTTTTATGGGAAATGGAAACAAAAAGGATGCTTATACTTAACAGAGAGAGAGAGAGAGTTGAAATCTCTAGGGCACATAATGAGGAAAGTGGGTTTGAAGAATATGACACTCATTGGACAGCGAATAATCTACCTAATGAGCTTGTGTAAATGGCTGGAAGATCAGGGAGTAGGAAAGATAGCAAAAGGCAAACCTTATTGAGAATAACAAAGAATAGGGAGTTGTGGAGAGCCATGATCACCCACATCTTTAAGTGACATGGTACAGAGAAATACCAGTTTATCTCTGTACCAAACATAACCTATTCTTTTTTCCTTTAGGAATTTTTCAATTTTCTTCAGCATTCAAGCCAAGTCTCTAAAAAACACAATAAAATTTACATAATTATGTTTTAAGAGTATAAAACTGAAATGTTTTCTAGATTCTTTATCCCAAAGCTCCTAAAAGTTAAAAAAAAAAAAAAAAAAAAAAAATTAAACAATTTTTAGCTCTATACTTATAATGCTTCTAAAACTGTGTCTCTTACTATGTAACTAACTCGAGTGGCTCTCGGGCCTTGTAAAGGGTGAGTATCAATGTAAAAAAAAATATTATTTAACTTTGGACCCAGGAATTTAATTTTTCAAGATATAGTCATTATAAAAGATTCTGTTTCAGTGACTTACTTTCTTGCAATATTTTTCCTTGTTGTCTACACCATCTTTATAGGAAGGAAATGGGGGGGGGATAAGATATGTGAAATCTCTCTCTCTCTCTATATATATATATATATATATATACACACAAAAAAAAAAAGCCAGCACTATTAATCTCAGATGTAACAGTATCCAAATTTTGTAGTAGTTAAAAAAGGAAAGAAGCTATACAAGGTGTGACCAAAAAGTTTTCTGTTCAAGCAAAAGGTTAAAAAAGAAAATCTGATTTCTGGTCAGATTTTGGCAAATAGATCAAGCCAGAAACTTTTCAAAAACCCTCATATATTTGCCATTTTTATCCCACCTATATTTACCTTTATCCCTTATGAGGCTTATTAGAGTACCAAAAATAACTGCACTAATTGCTAATTATTGCATATTTAATTATTGTAAAATTAAATACATAAGTTTCATAACACCTATGCTCTTTGTTTAGGAAATGTCACCAATAATAGAAGAAATTCAAATTTTGTTTATAATCTTTAAAACAATTATAACAATGAAAGAAACAAATAAAAGATTAGTCTTTTGATGATAATCAATAATTGATTTCTGATCACAAAATTCTATTCTAGTAACCAGTCTTTAAGAAAAGAAGACTTATAGGCGACAATTTATAATTCTAGATTAAAATTTTAAAATGCCAAAAGATTTTAAATTTAAATAAAATGTCAAATAATTTTATTACAATTCATTTCTACAAAAAAGTAAATAAATCATATACAAAATGAAGCAAAGAAATTTAATCTAACAGGACAAGAATCAATTTTTTTTTAAAAAACTTTTTTAAAAATTAGAAATAACATGCATTTGACAAACTATAGTTAGAATCATAATATCTGACAATCATTTGTTTTGAGGCTACTCTCATCTCATCAAAGATGAAGAAAAAAAATTCAATCATCAAAACTACTCAAATCTCATAAGCTTCCTATTTAGGCTTAGATTTCCAATTCTTTTCTAAATTCTACTTCAAATCGAAACTTCTAACATCTCTACTTAAACTCTGAAATTTATATTATTGGGTTTCATTTTCTTCTAAAATCTTTTTCTTCTCTTTCACTTCCAGTAGCCCCTTGTATTTTAGTGGCATTATCACCTTGCTTGAGGTGAATTGATAAAAAAAAAAAAAAAAAAAAAAAAAGAAAAAACAGTGTATTATTCAAAATACTACTGCAAAGTAATTTTATGATTGTTTTTCAAAATCAGTAATAAAAATTATCCACATATATAAACATAGTGGTGTGTGTGTGTGTGTGTATATATATATATATATATATATATATATATATATAGAGAGAGAGATGAGCTGTCATATGAAGATGCAAAGATGCTGTACTTGAAAATAATGAACATGATATAGCACAAAAACTCTTTATGAAAGTGTGAAATAGTCAAAAATTGGCCATTTTATATTTAAATATATACCAGAAACTAGGAAAATGAGCCAAAATATCTAAATGTCTATAGTTCTGAAATGAGGTATTGTAACTATTTACACTATTTATATTGTTTGAAACATTACCCTCATCTTTATTGCTTTAGTCACGTATCAGCCGTTGTATGCTCTGACCTTCTTCAGATGATATACGTTACCCAGTGGATAAGAGAATGTGACCCAATGGATAAAAGCATTGGTTGAGTAGTCCAAAAAGTGACTTGACCCAAAGAGGGAACAAAACTTAGAGAATTGAGTTACTAAAATGGGAATTAACTGATACAGAGATATCTACAAAAGGTATGGCATGTGGAATAAGAACAATCAACCCCATGGACTAAAAGGATTCAGTTTGAAATTACAATGTATATCACCTGAAGAAGGTTAGAATGTACAACAACCGAAACATTGTGAATATGGCAATAAAAATGAGGACAAAAAATGATCTAAAAAGGTCTTTACATTGAATTTGTCATATATAAATCTTGCAAACATCAGGTTATCAATAGGTGTGTCAACAGCTCATAAAACACTAATCTGCATTACAAAATGCTTTTCAGTGATATTTTAAACTAAAAGTAAGTAAAATTTGTTTTAATTCAGATTAATTAAGCTTTAAATCAGTTATTCTTTTTCTAATAAAATCTCAGGAAAGTATATTTTATTTTTGAAAGATTCCTCTTCCCCAGCATAGCCACATATATACGTTTTTTACTGAAAGTGTCTTTTTTAGACACAGATGAATAAACATGTCCAAAACATAACATTCAAAAAACCAGCTACAGATGTGTTTATATGTCGTTCTTGATTCTTTTTATGCCCTTCTGAGCTTGAAATGAGTCCAACTGTCAACTCATACATCTTGTAGAGGTGTTAGCCACGACTCAGGTACTTCAAGTTGCCTCAATTTCTTAGTTGCTATATTAAAAACAAATAAAAACAATCTGCCTGAAAATGAAAAGTTTTTCCCAAAAATAAATTGGCAAGTAAGGAGGTTAATACAGAGAATTATGTTGCATTGACAGATTTGTCAATCTGGACAATTCTAGCAATAAAGAAAAAATTTTAATTCAGTTTGAAATACAGTAATTTGCTTATTAGAAATAGTAAATTTAATCTATTAGCTTGGAATTAGAACTAAAATAAAAAGATTCAAGAATGATTTTTCATTTTTTTTTAGGTATATTTTTGTAGGTACCTACAAAAATAAATGAAAAAAGGTGTGAAAGGTGAAAAGCTTGAAAAAAAAAAAAAAAAAAAAATATGCTATTTTAATTAAAAGAGAAAGCAATTTACTAAGTTGAAAATGAATAGAAAGTGGTTTAGTTCTATGAAGTCCTAAAAGAATGCATCTTTTATTTTTTTCTTTGTAATAAATTTTATAAAAATTTAAGTGGACGGAGTGATTGTTTGGGGGGGTCCATCTATGAAATTCAAGAGTTGGGATGCTGAAGGTAACCTCAATCAGCTAAGTGACAAATTTTATATTTGTATTAGTCCTATACATATATATTAATTTGCAACACTTTTCTACATAGACATGCATGATAAATTGTCCATTTGTATGCAATGCACATATTTTTACTAAAAATAATATATTAAAGAAACTTTAAAATTATAACTAGATCTGTAGATATCTTATTTTAACATATATAATCTTTATATATATAAATAAAGATTATATCACTATATAGTGCTTAACTATGCCAGCATTACAATAAACTGACATATTTTCAAATTAAATAATGGTCAGTATACACTGAAGATTGCATTGGGCATGAAATGTTGTCGTGCAAATGGTGTGGGATATATACAATATTCATTTGTTAGCTTCATTTAATTTTGCAGTAGTCCCCAGGTATACTAATACAGAAACTATTGAATGAAGTAATGTTTAAAATGTGTTGAAAATTGTTATTGTGTGGCAGTGTTCATTTTATGCTGGGCCCACACACATGCATTATATATATCTTGAAAGGGTGATAGAAGTTTACAAGATGACATACTTCCCAAAATGTAACTAAATGACCATACAAGATTGGGAGGGGGACAGAGAACCTTTTAGCATCCCCTCTGTATAAGGGTTTGTATGTGAATGTATATAATACAAAATTGGCAAAAACTTGGAAAACAGAATTGGCAAACAGTTTAAATTCCATTTTCAATAATACCCTTGGGGAAAGGCACAAATCTAATTCTCCCTGTACTATCTCATGATGCAGTCCTTGACATACAAAGACGAAAGAAAAGGAAATGTACATGAATTATCCAAAGATTATCTGCCCAGATAATGGAAGCAAAATGGTTTTATATCCAGTTAATTGGATTTGAAGGCCAGTGCTTGTTTTTTATGGGGCTTTTAGTTTAGAAATGCTTGTTCAGAAATAAGCATGCTGGTCTTGCAAACGATTAAAAATAAACTTTGGACTCACCGAGTACTCTAGAAATGAAGCCTTGTGCCAGCATTTGATAAGAAATTTACATTTTTTTGTGTTAATGAAATACTATAATATTAAAGAACTAGCTAGACAGAATACCAATTGGCTTTATAAAAAATATCAATACACAAGTGGTGTCATTAACAAAAATGAAATGAGGAAAATTTGGCATTTGAACAATTTCAAATTCAGGAATCTAAAGAAAAAAAAATGTTATGGTCATATTTTATTTCCTTCCGGTTTTTGTGTGAAGAAAAATATTTTGTACATGTGAAAAGATTTTTGTTTTTGTTACCAAAATGAATCATTTTTAGTTAAGCTATACAATCTGCATGAGTATCAACAGCAGAATTTTACTGACAGTGTCTCCATAATTAATGTCTTGTGCCAAAACAAACACCAATGTGTTGCCAAAGGTTGATAAGATATTTTGATATTTAAGTGCCTGTTGTTCCACTAGTTAAACATTTTCAGATACTTGCCTCTCTCTCATATATATATATATATATATATATACACACACACACACACACACACAACAAATGTTTAAAAAAAAAAAAAAAAAAAACATAAATAAATAAAAAAAATCAAAGGCAGACAGCAGAATCTATTAGTTCAGCCTTTGAAGATGTATAACATCCATCTCATACTGCAATCCAAACAATATTCTTTAAAAAAAAAAAAAAAAAAAAAAAAAAAAGTATACTAAATAATGTAACCTAAATGCCTAAGACATTTCAGTTAACCTGATGAATATTTATAAGTATCCTTAAATTTAAAAATTTTTTCAAAGATACTATATGATCTAATCTCACCTAAACTTTTCAGTTAACCTGATGAATATTTATGAGCATTTTTAAATTTGCCTTGATAAAGTCCATCGGATGATAAAACACATTGGCTAAGTTTTCTTCTTGTCTTTTTATTCATAATAAATATATTATGAATAAAAAAATGAGAAAAATTATACTTAGTCTTAGCTGATGCTAGTCATATCAATTTATACTGAATTTCATAAACTTTGTGAAACCATGTCTCAGCACAAAAAAGTTAAGTCAGTTATCTTGTTACTTTCTTAGTTTCCAAGTATTTTTATTATTCTGATTATTATTTTCAGTTTTACTGTTAAAAAAATGTTCTAGCTCCTAAGTTCTTTGGATAAAGCATTATGATGTTAAAATAATAGTTCAAATAATACATAGAGTAATAAATTATATTTTCTTGTATTTGGCCTCGAGAATAAATGGGATATTTTTAAGCTTTTGATTAATCATTTTTATTATTTTATTACTAGTTTTAGTGAATTTTCATGCACATAAATGTGTATGTTGATGTTATTGTTATACATGAGTGACTGCCATGAACTTGTGCCATTTATTGCACACACGCAATTTGACTGAGTCTAAAATAAGACATTGGAATAATACCCTCCCACCCAGGCTAGAAAACCCTTATCCAAGCCTATACAATAAAATCAAAGTTGAGAACAATTCATTTTTTTTAAACCCAAAAAATCTAACAGGTATCAGATGTTATTGAACTTTTTTGAAATTAAGGTGTAAGAATTTTTTTTTTCTTTTTTATTAGTGCCATTTTTTAAATTATTAAATGGTTGGTATTTGATGAATAAAAAAAAGAAGTGGATACTTCTAAAAATAAAAATAAAAAAAAAATAAAACAGTTTGAACAAAATTTAAATTAATTCGGAAATAAAAAATAATTACACACACCAGCTTAATTATTTTGTTCAGGAAAAAATAAATCAATAAACAAAAAAATGGACATTAATAATTAAAAATTATTAGCTTTTTTTTGCTAAATCCGAAATTTAAACGAAAAGAAAAGAGTAAAATATGTATTTTCTTATTTCTTTTATTTGGTAGACTAAGAAAATCTCAGACTCTCCTCAGTGGACGTAATTGTAACATTGTGAAATGACACTGTTGATGTCAGATTCAGAAGGAAATTCTAAAACTGAAACGAAGACTGAGAGATAGTCAAGGAGAGTGAAAAAAAGAAATGACTAACCATTAACACTAAAAAGAAAACAGAATGCATGGTTGTACGCAAAAGGACAACAAGGTGTGAGAATGAGTTAAGTATCGACATCAAAATCAAGCAGGTTGGGGAAAGTTTTCTGGATAACAGACGACAGAAAGTGACACAGACATCAGAAGGGGACATAGATCATAGAAAAGTTGCTTTTTTTTAATTTTCAGAGACTTTAGTTTAAAATTATTCAAAGCTCAGAAAATGTTCTTAGAAACAAAGAAAAGAATGCCGGAAAACTGTTGTAATATTTTTAATCTTATACGGCCAAAAATGCTGGATAATTTCATCACAAATGAAGAGAAGACTTGAAGTGACAGGTATGGTCCGACTGACGAATGTTGGGACTATACTATGATGTGAAACGTATAAGTAGTCTCAAGACTAGAGAATAGAAACGTCAAAGAAATACTGCTAAAATAAGAGAGCTGAAATTTTTAGGATATATGAGGAAAAAAGACTGAATTTTTAACACAAGATACATCGAAGGCAAGAGAAGCAAGTGAGAAAATTTGAATTTTAAAAAAAATGGATGGCAGAACAAAGTGAAAGCAGGGGAGAGGGTCATAAAGGATCAGTAAAGAAAGTTGTGGAGAGATATGATCATCCACGTCTTGAAATAAGAAGAGCACATTGAAAAAGCCTTTGATTTATTTATAGCTGGAGAAATTTTGTTCGAAGTAATAAATAAAAAATATTATCTACTTGCCTAAAAACAAATGACACGATTAGTTTGCAACTTCAGCATAAAAAGTCAAAAAGAAAAAGAAATCGACTAAGAAATTGCTTGTGTAGTTCTTAACTGTTTTATTAGCCCAAATTAAAGTGACCTGACCCTCAACATGACACACCCGCCTATTTCTTTTGAGAGCTTTTCCGCATCCATCCAGAAGATATGAAAAAAAAATGTTCTTCGTATTTTTTCATTGTTGTCTCTCTCTTTTGCATGGTTTTTAATTTAAAAACCAGAGTGAAAAAAAATGTTCAATATTTTTATCTGGTAAAAATTTGTTAATTAGTTTATAATTGGACAGATGAATAAAATTTCTGCGATTATTTCATTTTTTAATTTTAAAAGTTAAAAACTTTACTTTAAGGAAGCAAGGTTAGACGTTTTTGTTTTTTTTTAGAGAAATGTCAAGTTGACTCCACAGAAACAGGTTTGTTTTTAAATTTTAAGCACCTTTCCGTGTTTGATTATTGCATTCAAATCATTTATTTTAACTTCCTTTTTAGTAATTAAGATAATTCATTCATTTCTAAACTAGATTTTATTTAATCAAATTTTTAAAAAAAAAAGTAAAAATTCTACTTCACTTCGGACTGCTTCTTAAAAAATGGGAAGTTTCTTTGGTGGGGATAATATTTTAAAACCAAGAGACTATATTGCAATGAAATAATCAACATCATTAAAGGTTAACAACAGTAAGAAAAAGTCTACATTTTTTTATACCTAATATATCCTTTCAAGATGTAAGCGATCATGTCTCTCCACTCCACAGATTTTCGCATTCATCTTCTTATATCTAAGTTACCGTGACTTAGGAAAGATACTGGCTGGAGTGGTTTCCTGTTGCTTTCGCTAGGGTTTGAAATGCAGTTTTCCTTCTCTTTACACCTAAATATCAGCACTTTAATTTGATTACATTTAAAATGATTTTTTAATTAAAAACAAATATTTGTATAGGATGTCAACAAGAAACTGACGTAGATGAACACAAGTCATTTATTCTATTCATTATTGAAGCAGAAGAGTAAATATAAACATAAGCAATGAAGTAGTGTCAATATTTTCAAAAAAAATTTTGAAATGTTTACTTTCTATAATTAACATTGCAAGTGTCAGTTTTATATTGAAAAATATTTTAATTCAGTTTCCCTGTCAATAAAAAGAGAAGTTTTGAGCACAAGACGATGTTAAAGAAATTAAGCGATCAGTGTTTTTAGTTTTACTGTTTACAAATAATACTTACCCTTGGCAGAGACAAGACAAATGTCCAGTAGTAAGATAACAAAAATGGGAATTAATTTGCCAAACATTTTTGGTAGAAAAACGGAGATGCAGCAGCAAGGTTATAAAAGTGCGGGTTTCAAGTCTTTGGAAGAAGAAACAAAAAAAAATATAACTCCTTTTTTTTACTTTACTGGTCCATAGTACTACGTACGTGACTAGTATTTGCTAAGTAGGAAAAGAAAGAAGAAAAAAAGGAAGCAGTATGTAAAAATAATAAGAAATAAAGTGAGGAAGATGTTTTAGTGCTGAGACGAGGAAAGGGGGAGATGGTGCCACATCAGCAAGTTACTTGATACCTCGCTGATTAAGAATAATAAAAAAAACGCCTGGAGTAGACGAGAGAGAGAAAGAAGAAGTTAACACGTATAGAAAAGAAAAGAGCTTCGAGAAGCTAACTCTCACACGGTGCCATATTGGCTTGATGCCGTTTCCGATTTACAACGTCACTTCCGTTTACACTTTATTTTCCTTCCTTTGTTTCACTATTTTTTTTTACTCTTAAATTTTCTGTAGATTTGACTTTGTCAGCATTAATCTTCTTAAAGCACCAAACAAGCACTTTTGTTACTTTTAGTTTTATTCGTCACCACTTTTTATTCCGTTATACCATAGTTTATTCAATGTATGGATGACCTAAAAATATTTATTTCTTAATGACAAAAAAAAGTAATTAGTGTTCCGAAAAAGTTACAAATGAGATAGTTCGATGGATTTTCCTTTTTGTCTTAGGTTTTCACAAATTAGTTATTCATATCAATAAAATCTCATCAATTCATTATTTACAAAATTAGATAAATAAATAACCATGATAACAAAAAGTAAAGTGTGTCTTGAAATTTTCATCACTTCAGAGTTCAGACATTGTTTTAAAAAGCATCTTCTCAGATAAAAATAAAACATGGATGAAATAAGAAAAAATAACGTAATAATTATTTTTTTATTGTGATCATTTTGTACGCCAGGTTATCCATATCAAAATAAAAACGGATATCATCTTGGCTATAACTTCCAGTTTTGACATGCAAATAAATCAGCTGTTCCAATAAGATTCGCGATACCTAAGGTTTTAAAATGAATTTTTAAAAATGAAAGGTTTTTCTTGAAGCTTTTATTTTAGTTTTAATTTCTAGCTAATACTTCCAACAAGCAAAATACTTTTCTGTATTTCAAAACTAATTTAAATTGACTGGAAGAAGTTTTTTTTTTTTAAATAGCGCCATTCTTAGCCATTGTTCATCGCAGTGTAATTTTCTTTATTAAAAAATCTCCCAAAATTAAAATATATTTTTCTGAAACTTTATTTGGGGAATATTAGCTGATTCAAAGTTTCATTAATCTGATTTGAAGCAAATATTACTTTAAGTTTAAAATATTGCCGAAATGCATTTTTTAACACATCAAAGCTGTTTATTTAAGGTGTTGACACCTTAAATGAGCGATGCATATTTATCTAATGTTTTTCTACAGTAAATATATCCGTAGAAAATAACTGAAGAATATAACGTGAGCGCCTTTTTAACATAATTTTTAACTAGTCAGTAATCTTAATGTCTTATTTTCTGATGTTGGGTATAAACATCCATATTTGTAAAAAAAAAAAAAAAAAAAAAAAATCGGCATGTTTATATACATACAAAAAAAGTTCAAAATTCTTTTTTAAATACTGGGGGAGGTCCCTAAACTTTAATAAGTTTTTTCGATTTATGATTAGTAAATATAGTTTTTACTTAATAAAAATATCACCTAACCGTTACAGTACACATTTAATGCAGTATTTTAAACGATTTAAAACTTTATACATTATTCTAATTAAAATTTTTAAAAATGAAAACAATTCTTGTAAAAATTAATTACTTAATTAATATAAACTATTTAAATTCAGTGGTCTAAGCTTAAAGTTTATAATAAACATTAAGCTTTGTCCCTGTAGTGTGTTCTGATAAAAATAAAATAAAATATATAAACAAAAAATAAAAAGAATTAAAATTAAAGTAAGGCACTGCGCTTTCCTTTACAACCCTAATCTCTTTCTTTCTCTACCCCCCTTTCATTCTCTCTATATACTTCTCTCTCAACTAACGAAAAGGCATCCCTCAAATAAGAAAAGGAAGAATAAAAGACTGAACCCGTCTGAAAAATCCGGAAGATTGCGGGACCAGAGCGTACTAATTTGTGACTGAGAACTACCAAAAATCAGGGAGGCTCCCCGCATAACTTCCGCTACATAAAAAAAAAATTAATAAATAAATAAATAAATGAAAAAGAAAGGGTCACCGGAAAATAGAGTAATTTGGGCCAATCAAAAAAATAACACAAAAAGACTTGTGATCTTAGCCGGAACCAAGATTCGCGCCAGTCTCGGAGCCTGGTCAAAAGGACCTAAGCTTGCACCTCTGAGCTAGACGAAGAGAGTGACAAGAGACGCGACCGCTAGAGAAACCAGCCAGGCGTGACGTGTCAACTACTCAAGAGATCATATGATAAATATATTTCTGCCCGTCTTAGGGCTGCGGCAAACATGCTATATTGACACTGACGTATTTCTAAGATGACTACTACCAATAGCGCGATCGGACTAAAACTACCACTACCGATCAGAAACGGATATTTCTCCAGACGGCTATCAATATTCGCCTTATAAACGAACATTTTGCTACACCGAATACCAAAGGGCTCACTCTAAAGCAAATAAATAAAAAAAATATCATTTATTTTATACCACTGAGTCAGTTCGTTTTATTGCAAAGTTTCCGGTAAATAAATACCAAGAACCACCTTGGCACAACATATCACACACCATTGAATTTCTCAAATAAAATTAAATGTGGATGATAACAGATGTAAAATATATATAAATTTCCAAAATAATGTAATTCATTTGTGAATAAGTCCTGAAAGTTTCGTTAAACTTCGACAATTATTTCATTTTTGCAAGAATTTCCAAATGAATGCTTTACACCGCAAAAAAGACGATAAAATTTGCTATGCTAATTTATAGTCTGCTCGCTGACGCAAGAAAAACAAGATTTTTAACCAAAATTTAGAACGTTCTAAAAAGGATTTAAAAATATAATTAAATAATAAAAAAGTACTTTGTTCCTTCCTCTTGATAATAACATAAGGATTTTGACAATAAAACTTTGTCTTAACCAAGTTTGGGGAATTTATTTCATCATGATATGATCTATTTTCAGCGAATTAGTGGAGGTACCGACGTTAAAGTAAATACGAAATGTCGTTCTTTTTTCATCAAATAATTTATTTTATACTACCTTTGATAATATAAAGAGAATACATTAAATTTTCTTTTCAATTTTGCTAAAAACAAATACAAAAAGTATTTCTTAAGAAAATGGAAACTTCTGACTAAATGCAGATACTTGAAGAATCTCCATTTCATTTTTATGCTAGTTAAATAATATCATTTAAGATTTTTAAATTTTATTTATTTTAATACCGAGCACTTCCGGGGCGTAGATTATCATGATTCGCCATGGATTTCTTTTTTTCCTTATTATCTGGGAATTGCGATGTTGGGAAAGATAGTGGAGTGGCTTCCGTTGTTTTCTCTACGGTTTGGAATTTTCTTTCTCTCAGATTGGTTATACCCCCTCCAAATCTAAAGCACACAATCTACTCTGCTATTTAACCCATAGTTATTGGTAGTAAAGAAGAGATAGATGTGTCTCTTTTCCAAGGACATTTCTGCGAAAGTAAACGCAACAGGGTAGGCGGAAAGCTGAACTCTTTGTGGGGATTACTCCCACCTTGTCTACCAGGACACCGCTAGTTGGTGCTGTTTAGGACTATAAAAGGAAGGATATAAACGCCGTCTTTCTCTTTACGCTCTAGAATGCGATAGGCAGACGTCGTCTCTTCCCCTCAGGAGAAATTTAATTCCCCAGGCTGCCGACTATTTTATGTTAACCCAATCCCATGATGTATCAAATACATACGCGTGTGAGCGCACACTTACTACCACTAATCCCATAAATGTTTTTCTTCCCTTTTCACTTGTCTGTACGCACGTAAATATCATTTTTCCCTCTCTCCCTTTGTGAACCATGTTATTCGTGATAGAAAATGTATAAAAGTCATCCACCGGCTGAATTAATTTACTTTGAAAATTCTCACACGTATCCACACCAAATGTAAAAAACATCCATTCTTAATCAACTATAGGAAATAAAAGGTATTTCCAACACAATTACATAGTTATATATAACATATTAAAGCAAACCCAAATTTGATGTTCAACCCAATAACAGACAATGTAACAAACATGCCAAAAGGATTACGCAATACAACACACTGTTTAAATCAAAGTGTCCATTGGTTAGAAATTAACATCAGTATATGAAATATTTGACCAAACAGAGAAAACTAAAACCCTATTTTTCTCAAGCTGGAAAATGTCCTGAAAAATTTCCTATGAAAAAGAATTAAATAAGAAAAATTAAATAAAAAAAAAAATAAATAAAAAAAATTAAATAAAAAAGTTCCTATAAAAATCCACAGCTCCAAGCCGAATAGAAAACGTGGATATATATATATATATATATATATATATATATATATATTCATGAATCATTCATACAAAAACAAATATAGAGGTTAATGATTTAATCATTAACTTCTGTATTTGTTTTTTGTATGAATGATTCATGAATTTATAAATTATACTTGCACCTTTTAATTGAAATATATATATATATATATATATATATATATATATATATATATATCAGAACCCCCACTCCACCCCCAGCAAGTGCAAAAAGAAAGATGTGTCGGTGACTTCAAACGAATTAGCTACAACACCTTGGACGGGTAGTGAATATTCGCTGATGATTAGGTGTCGGTGACTTCAAACGAATCTTCTCCAACAGCAACAACAACAACAACAAAGATAGTCAGTGAATCTTCGCTAACGATAGAAATATTTCTCAACCACAGGTTTTTTGGCGGTTTTTTCTGTGGACCAACTATTTAAAGTTCTTTTCTAAACTAGTTTTTCTATGGACCAACTACCCAAATACTTTAACTCAACTAAAGATTATTTTTACATCTTTTTGATTATTTTGAATTCATGTAAATATGTTTGTAAATATAGAATGATTTATTTAATAGGCATACCCCGGTTATTTTCTTTCATTTTATTACTGTTTGGAATTCGGATATTTTGTATATTTCATATAAAAAGACCTGAACTACCGAATTTCCTACACAACCTCGTTTGCAACAACTGGAAACTCCCTCCTCTATCAAGTGGTAAAACTATTCTCTATAAGTGCCCCACCCGACATGATTCCTCTAACACCTTATTTATTTAGGACAAGAAAATCTTACTATTGTAGCAACTGCTACAATAATAAGCATAAGCATTGAAAACCTTATTAGTAGCAGTTACCCTTTTCAGCTTTTGGGGCATGCTTTAGCGAGAATTTAAAGAAATTAGCTCTCTTTCATATAGTCGACAAGGATGCAAAACACAGTGTCTCAGGTCGCACGCATGGCATAGACACTACAGTCTCTCACTCTTTCACATCGTCCGGTTCATGCACCTCCCCAGTTTTTGAAGAGGAGTAGAGCTTTATCCTTTGTTTAAGATTAGGTTTCTGGTTCCTTGTAAAGTATATGTCAAATCTTTACTTCTAACGTCTCTGCTTGAGCGCTGAAATTTTATTTGCTAATTATTTTTTCTCCTCAATCAAAGTAGATCAGTTTGCCTATCGTCCGGTTCACACTCCTCTTCGGTCTTTTGAACAAGAGTATAGGTTTATCCCTTGTTCCTTGTTTAGGATCGGGTTTCCGGTTTCTTCTAAAATCTTTTCATTCTCTTTCATCCGCAGTAGTTCCTTGAATTCTAGTGTCACTGTTGTCTTGTTTGGTACGAATTGATGAAAAAAATAGTTCAACTATATTCAGTCTTTTTTTTTTTTTTTTTGCAGAGAACATTTTTTTAAAAATTTACACACTCTTTCGGAAACTGTCCTTGAACACTCTCTATAATAAAAGTTTCCAATAGAATAAATTTTTTTTTATTTTATTTTGCTCAACATGGGTAATTTTTGTTAGCACACATCTTCTCAACCTCGAAGACCACCCCAAAACAACACTATCCTGTAGTGTTATAATCTATGCTGTTGTTGTTAAAAAAAAAAAAAAAAATCAGTACTATCCTAATATTGTTCAGTCAGTCAATTTAGTTGCCATACATTAGAGGTTACCAAACATCGGACGCCAAATCATTTGGTACCGGGCCAAACAGGAAGAATAAAACCTTTTTTATTCCCCTATTTTCTTGACTATCGCTGTTTTGTTTATTGCGTTCTGTTATGCACATGACCGACACCAACCTCGCCTCTAGTTCGTGAGAAAATTGTCTTGCATGACACCCGGTCTGTGGCGAAAAAAGTTTAGGGGCCGTTGCCATAAATGTTACACGCTTTGGTGATCATGTCTCTTTCTACTCATCACTGACTAGGCAGAAGATTTTCTCGCAGTAAGTCGCCATTTCTTTCTCCGATAGACTCGTTGCTAATCCAGTCTGTTCTGCTATTCAATCCATGGCTGGGGGTGTGGGACAAAAGAGATGGATTATTTTCGCGTAAAGGATTGTAATGAACCCGACTCTTCAATTTCTTATTCACAGCCGTTATCCATTGCACCATGTAGAGAATAAACTCTAACTTACTATCCCAAATATAGCATTACCTTGCCAGCGATATGGTTAATGGGGTTAAATATATGTCACGTCGGGAATTTCACCAGTTGACAGGAGCGCTAATAATACCGCGTCGATGTCATCAGTTAATGAAGGCTAATATAATGTCAATTCACGTCAGATATGTCACCAGATAATAGGTGAACTAACGGAAGAAATGGATATCGTCCCAGTTTTTTGTTTTGTTTAGTTTTTTTTTTTTTTTTCGCCCCATTATGGGCTTTATTATATCCATGATGTAATAACACCTTATTACACGGACGGAACGGAATAGCCGAAAGAAAAGGAATAACAAATATGCTTTGTTCTCACAGATATTATTATACCGCTAAGTCACACACAAAATTATATATACATACTAGAAGCATGGCTCGGCGTTGCCCGTGCTTGATTAAAAAATCGTACGACTCATACAGCACTGCACGCACTAACCTGTTTCTTCCCGCGCATAGCGTGACCTTAAATTAATCTGCATTTAGGAAATACCCAACCGGAAAAACATTTTTAAGGGTTGACCGATTGTCCATTTGCACTATGTTTGGGGGGGGCTCAGAGTTGAAACTTCACATGATGACTCCCAATGGCCTCCTCATAAATCCGATCGGTTTTCGCTAAAAACCGACATGTGGTTCAGGTGCAATCTGGGCGTATCGGCTTTTGGGTTTTATCGATTTTCCGCGCCGTTTAGGGGTCCGTGGTCATGAAACTTCTGGACAACACTTCTAAAGGTAGACTCTAAGAGGGTGTCAAATTTGGTTGAAATGCAATAATTCCTTCTGTAAGCAGATTTTTTCGATTATCGATTTTTTTCGGAACCTGAGTCCGAAGTGAAAAATCGGGCTGCGTCATGTCCTTAAGGCAGCCATTTGCAAACTTGTGGTGAAAACCGCATAGAAATCGGATGAGAAATGCGGCCTGGGCGAGGTAACAACGCCCACGACAGACACACAGACAGACAACATGAGAAATATAGATAGTAGATTCACATTCATCCCACGTAGAGAAATTATAACATGCGTCTACACAACAAGCAGAGTGAAAAGTAAACGAAAAGATAGGGTCTTACTTGATATAATTCCCAGCGGGAATTGGACACGCCGGAGATTTTTCAGTATTTCTGGAGAAGCCACATTTAGGATTCCAGATGTGAATGGGCCGGATTTATCTGGTATATCACTAGCGAGGACAAATAGGAAAATAGTGTGCCATGGCTTTTTACTAAGATGAAGACTGCGAGCAGGAGATCATTTCCAAATCTTGGGAAGATGTATTCCCATAGGAAAACGGCGCCATAGGCTTGTAAGCTGCGTGTCTTGACTCCCCGAAGTTGACTGACTTGTTGTCACTTTCGCCACTCTATGAAATAACATCACTATGCAGCCGTCGCGTGACTCAGAACATGTGCAATTGCTTGAGAGAGAACTCTTTATTTACTAAATATTATTTACAATTTTATATTTATAGAACTTGCGTGAAACAATACTTAGTTCGGTTAGCGAAACAGAGACTAATTAAAAGACACAGAAAAATATCTTAAAGTCTTACTTGTGAGTTGGTGCGTTCGTTTCTACCGTCAGTAATTTTACTTTGGCCATATTACACGACAGAAGACAGAGGCCTGGAGGTACACGGGCTGTCTCTCTGACGTATTCGCTCCAGTTGGCTAGACGACTTAATCTTTGCACTTCACGTTATTCTATCCTTGCATAAGGGGATACATACAAGAGGCAGATCCAGGAGAGAAAGTTTGGGCTTAATGGTGCTAGGATAGCCTCCAGAAATGAAGGACAACCAAATTGAATGTCTTGGATTAATCTAATTTGATCAGTTTGGGCTCAGTGTCAACGTTTTTCTATGACTAAGAGTACCAAATGAAGTTTAAAGCCTTGGTTAATTTTCTTCTTTATTCAAGACAGTTAAAGGTCGACAATTGCTTACCCGCTTCGTGTTTATTTTGCATAGGATGACATTGAAAAATCATACCACTCTTAATCTAGTTGCTAATGGTAATGCCAGCAAAGGGAAAAACATGCGAAACTGTCTCAAATACATTTAGATTCTCAAATATAATCCTATATTATAGGTTCTTGGCAAATAGCTGCTTCAGTCACCTCAAGGTGATAAAAGTCGATTAAACTGGCATTGAACTGAGCATCGCTCAGATCAGGATCTCTGATAAAAAGCATTTGAAAGTAGCTTCGAAAACACTCGCATATTTCGTTTTCAGTCACTTGTCCATCTGAAAATGCGACGCTGACGATATGTTGATTCGTCAGGCTCCGACGTTCATTTACTCGCAATTCATCGGCCATGTTTGTTTCATCAGGAGGCATTATTTTTAATCAAGCCATAACTACAACAAGTTAGTTTTTCTTGATTTGTTTATCAAGAGAAAGCAAGAGGTCGGTTTCGTTCCAGCTATGGCTACTTCTCTACTCTCTCCCGATTTGACGGTCTCTCTACTCTAGACTTGCATACCACTTGCCCTTGTAATCTATTTTGAGCTGACGACTAAAGTCAGCAAACGAACTAATTGATGATTTAAAGAGGCCTCACTACTTAGAAGAAGCTTTCTTGTGATGCGTTTCGTTCTTTAGGACTTTATCGGACTAAATTTGTTATGTTGGTGCGACTACACATGCGCACGAATGAGGGACGCTGGGAATTTTGAATTTTTTTTTTTTTTTTTAAATCTAACTGATTTCATTTAGATTCTTTTTCTTTCCATCATTTTTGATAGTAGATATCCCACACTGGGATAATAGAAGTTCTGCCAGGAATGATAAAATTTTGTAAGAGCCAGGGTACAAATTTACTGTAGATGACTTTGAGATCAAAGCACTCTCGAAATTTTCGTCGTAGTGAATTGTTCTTTCTTTTGATCGGAGTAGCATTTTCTGTCAAAATTGTGTGCCAGGCTCGTTACGATGGCAACCAACACATTTGATATTTTGTTTTGTAAAATATCTCATTTGTGTTCATATAATCTTTCATTCAGATTCCTTCATATATATATATATATATATATATATGAAGAAATATAGTCTTAAGATGTGCTATATTTATGGGTTAAAGTGTTCAATATCAGAGATAGAGCGTGTGTAAATATAAAAGTGAACATTGAAGTCAACACTTAGAGGCGACAGTCTGACGATTGCATCCAGTATGACTATCGCCTCTAAGTGTTGACTTCTATGTTCACTTTATATATATATATATATATATATATATATATATATATATATATATATATATATATAATATAAAAGTGAACATTGAGGTCCACAACAAGCGACGATGTTTCAGTCATAGATGGACTATTCAGGTCATGTTTGTTGCGTTTTGCCTCAGTTATTTATATATCTAGAAAATGACGCCTTATGGGTAGAAGGTATATATTATCCTAACGGTTATTGGGTGGGTGGTAACGGTTATGTTTAAAATTATTCTAAAAGCTCTTGGGTAGAAATAATTATGGATCCGAATGCAGTTATTTGTAGGCATATTATAGTATTGTTTGTTAACTTTTTTTACTCGCTATTTATTATTGATTACTTTAGTATTTGTTGTTGATTGTTATTATTTACATTTCAGTGTATTTATGATTTGCAGTTTGTTAACTTGCTTATTTTTTTTACTTAATTTGCTTACTTATATATTGATTTAGATTTTGTTGTATTCGTTTTTATTTTTAAATTTTTCAGTAACACAGTAAAAATTTGTTTTCGTGTCTGCATTTTGAGATGAGCACTGATCGTTTATTTAGTAATTTAATTTGAGTTGGTATGAGAAGTTAATTATAGCTATTTTCTCCTCCAGACAAGAGTTTGCAGTTTTTGATTTTTTGTTGTAGGCTGGTGCTGTTTTCCTTATTTTCCATGATATTTTTGTTGTGATTTGGTTTTTGTTTTTAATTTCACATATATGTTTAGAAAGCATTGTACTGTTTGCGAATTTACTATTTGTGAACAATGTTTTGTGTGTGTAGTTTTTCTTTTTTCGGGGTCATTCAGTTACACCTCTGTATATTTTGTCTTCGTCATCTGCTGATTTTACATTGGCTTGGTATATTACATTGTTTTGCAAGCAATTGCTGTTTAAGGGATATTCATTCTTTGCTCTGGATTTGAGTTGTGCAGGTGATTGTTGGTTGTTTTTCTATTGTGTGTGTTTTTTTAATTATTTGTGTCAGGTTTTTGGTACAATTGTAGCAGATTTTTACTGTATTTTTGTTGAATGTCTTATGGAGAGTGCTTGATGGAGGTGTTTGTATATAAGTTTAATGAATATTTTCTTACGTTTGGTTTTACTTTTTTGTATAGTGGGTTGAACCATATGATGTTTCTTTTTCTGTTGGCTTATTTTGGTGCTATGTGGTGTACATGTGAGTGGCGCCGACAATCTACTATCTAGAAACTATATTGCATTTTCATATGTTTACCATTTGTCCATGCATTGAATATCACTATCATATCTGGCGTGGTGCTTCTATGTACCTAGAGATTCTTGACAAAAAACAAACAATAATTTGCAATGTTATATATTGCCTTCAGTCACTTTTCCACCATTGTAACATAGTCTCCATGTGCTCTTTCTATAAATATTTTCATGGTAACTATTCTGATGAGCTTTCCTCTTTGGTACTTCAACTTTACAAATTTAAATGCAGTACAAAACTGGCGTCAAGGTCTCATCATTTTACAGTTGAAATTGCTAGATGTGCCCGTAAGTTCTATTCCAACAGTTTCTTCTCTCGCACTTCTCATTTGTGGAACTCTCGTCTGGCCTTTTTGCTTCCCAGTCAGTTTTGATCTTTAAAAATTTAAATAAAATGTCAAATCCTTATCTTTTGTTTTCTTAATTCCTGTCCTTTTAGTGTTCTTTCTCCTTAGTAATGTTTTTATTTCATATTCTCTAACATTCAGTAACCTCTTGCATATTGATAGCGTTATTGCTTTGCTTGGGGTGAAATGATTAAAATACACATACATACTAACACACACACACACACAGAGAGAGAGAGACAGACAGACAGACAGACAGACAGACAGACACCCCACACATATGTGTGTGTGTGTGTATGTGTTGGCTTGGGAAAAGAGTGTTTCTTTCATAACACATAAAAAATCCTTATATTTGCCTTGATAATGTCCATCAGAGTATGAAACGCATGTAAAAAAAAAAGGTTTTACTTTTGTCTTTATTCATATACCTAATTCCTGGTTAAAACTCCTCCCCGATCTTTTGAACAGGAGTCGAGGTTTTATCATTTGTTTCTTGTTTAGGGTTTGGTTTCAGGACAAGTGCAGGGCCACTCTTCACCGTCAACTCAATACCGCCGACTCATCACCGCCGATTCAAAGTATCTGCAGGTTATGCTACTTGGCTCTGCCAAATTGCGCACTAGGAGGCGTTCTTTAGGTCTATAAAAATATGCAATCATATTTTCGTTCTTCCTCTTTTTATTTCTTTTTAACTCATGCTTTCAGATGTAGTTGATGTCGTTAAAGAACACTGCCAACTAGGCGCGTCTACTTCTTTGGTCCTCTGTTGACTTTTGAGCTCTATCACGCATGCACATGCACACAAGTGTCTATCACACACGCTTGTTTCACACAAAAGAAGCACATTCTTCTTATAGCTAGTTTTAATTATTTTTTCTTTTCATTATGTTATGATAGGTATTCTCTGACAGAGGTAGTCTCGTAAAGAGAAAATAATTCTCCTGTAACGAGACTGAATCCGAATAGATCTGGTGATTCACGCTCATCTTATAATCGCCACAAATTCTCAAATCTCCATTGAGCTTGCGTATCACCTACAATGGGTGAAGTCCATTTGTTACCACCCTGGATGACTTTTTCTTATATTCCTTGTCCCATCATTTTGTTCAGCTTGACAACCACTAAAGGTAGTATGTAAAGAGGAACTTTTCGGGCTTGAAAATACATGGGTTGACGACTTTCTTTAAGCCCAATACTCACCTTGTATCCCTTTAATAATCCAATATCCAGTTCTACAGACTTCATGGAATTTATCAGCTTCGATATATCCACGTCAATTTCTAAAAGACCGTGGCTTTTGATGCTTTCCACCACTATGATGGGTATTATCTCGAATCTCTTTTTTGTCTCAAACGTGCCTTCAAAGCATCCTAAAATTTTGATGATTGACCCATCGAACTGTTTTAACTGGAGATTACTTTTCTTTAATTTTGGTTAAGTCATTCTTTCCCAAATATTCCTCGGTATCAACCTAACATCACTTCCAGTCTACATCTGCATGAGTAAAGTTACTCCGTTCAACTTTACTATTTCCCTACTTTTATCCCGTGCTTTTATCTCAAATACTTCCATACTTTTCCCACTCGCTTTTCATACGTGCATACAGTCTGGAAATTATTCCTCTTATTACACTTAAAACACCATTTCCCAAAACCCGAACATTAATTTTTTATTTCATTTCCTTATTGCAATATCTGCATAGAAGTAAGCTTTTAGTAGTACTGTAAGTCTCCATGCTGTCTTCGGGGGCATTCTATTTTTTTTTTTTTATCAATTCCAATTGTTGTAAGAACTCAACACATGCTTCCAGATTCATATTGGGAGCTTGGAGCCGCTCTAGAATTTTACACTTGTACGCGATGTCAAACATTCCTTCAATGAGTCTTAGCACAATTAGTTTGTCTTCGATAGACATTTGTTCCGAAACAATTCTTTCGAATTCACACTATCTTGACGCTTCTCTTTCAATCGCTGTATATATTGCATAATAGTTTCGTCCCGTCTCTATCTACTTTCGAGAAATTTAATTTTTTCCGCTATAACTAATCGTTTTTTTTTGTTTGTTTTTTATTTTTTGCTTTTTTTTTTGTTGGTCGTATATTTGCTTTTATGATGACAGCAATTTCTTAATACGCTATAATTTAACGCTAAGATTTAGCGGCTAAATCTTTCAACACATTTGGGATAGACTATGGACGAGAAAACTAAGTTATGGATTTGTTTTTTTTTGTTTTTTTGGCCTCGTCCACTAGCTTTGGTGCCCTTCAAATTTAAAAATTTTTTTTTTTTTTACTATCACCGATGCTCCGAAACCCATGAGCCAGGATCCCCCATCGTGGTTAAGTAACCGATCAGCGTCGCCATATTGTTATGATAGGTATTCTGGAAAATTCGGTAACGGAAAATTCAGTAATTTTTTAACATGGTAGCAAAATTCAGTAACTATGAAATAAAAGTCGATTGAAAATAGGGCCGTTCTGCAGTTGGAATTTGGGGGCTAAGCACCCCTCCCCTATATTTTTAAATAACTGAAAATCGGGAGGTCCAGATAAACCCCACAACAACAATAGCAGGGCCGTATTTGCAGAACGAGGACTTAGGGGGATAGGCCTCCTTCCTCAATACTTTTTAAAAAGTATTATCATCTATGGGGGTCTAGATAAAACCCCACTACAACGATACCAGGGCCCTCCCCCCACCACCACCATCACATACGTCTAAATATGTATCAACTACGCAGAAGTTAAACAAATTCCTGCTAACAAATCAACATATTTTCTCTACATTCGAGAAAATTGTATTACATAAAACAATCAAAAGGTAGATAACTTCTTTGATCACAAATTGCATTCAACTTTACAAACATTTTCTACTTACATGAACAGTAAATTTTTCTCTTGCAATTAATTAACGGAATCTTCAATAACAGATTCTAACAAACATCCTTTCAAATCAGAACTCATTAACAAAATTTAATCTTTCACCAAACTTGAGTTCAACATAAATTTAAACTAACAAGATTTAACCTAAAAAAATCCACTAGATTTTTGTAAAATATTTTCATTACAAAAATATATTGAAAATTACTTGTTATTCAAATATTTGCTTTCTGTCTTTTATCACAAATGTTTCTTGTTGTTTTCTCTTGTTATTTTAGCATTTTTGCTTAACATATTCATAAAGTAAAAAATTGTATGGATTGATTTGGGCCGTCAACACCATAAATGGTAACCACCAAGCTTTCCACTACAATATTCTATTGTTTTCAAGCAAATAAAATCGATTTATCTAAGTTAAATTTAAGTTCTTGTATTTTCTTTGCAAATTATTATTTTAATAAAAAAATTAGTAAATAAATTAAGTCTTAAATAGTTATTTCTTTTTAAAGAAGCAAAAACTATATTGCCCCATTTTTATTTAAAAAATATGAGAGGGGGCTTAGACCTCAAATCCCCACTCCAGAATGGCCCCAAAATCTATTTTTAATCGACTTTTATTTAATAGTTACAGAATTTTTCTACCTTTTCAAAATTACCGAATTTTCCGAAGTAGTCTCATCAAGAGAAGGCAACTCTCCCCTAGATATAGCGATACTGTCTTTTATCGTATCTAAACACATTACAATTGTGTACACATGTAATCCCTTTTGTTAATAACATACATTGTCGATTGTTTAAAAAACAAAACAAAATGCAAAACAATGGATATTGTGGTAATTATCATCACCATCATATATACAAATCATGCAAACAAGCATTCATTGGTTAATCTCCTCAAAACTAGGTCACTGATTGGTCAATTTCAACCAATCAGATATCCTGCACATGAGAAATGAAATTTCCCGCTCACTAAGGTTTGAGCCAGTCACATGATACACCGCCTTATATAAACAAAACACGTGTAAGCTCTCTCTCTCTCTGTTTTCTCTTCATTCATCTTATTCCTTGCTGCCAAGATGTAATCTTCAAAAGCTCCTGTTTTGACCATGCGGTCAGACGTTAAAGAACATTACCAATTCACGCAAATACAAACTCTTAACTCTTCTGAACTCTTACGAACTTTACCAATTCATATTTCCTAACATGCAACAGGAACTTTATTCTTCTAAAACTTCAGTTTAATAATTATGAGCTCCAGTACAAATATTTCCAAACCTAAGAGACATAACTCATTCAAACCTTCAGCTTATATGCATGTACATCAACACTAATAAATTCAATTGTTATGTTTTGAATCATTACGTTGTCTTGTATTTTATACTATGTGCTATTTTACGTCAAATATAAATTGCATTGTGACCACTACAGGTTTGGTAACCTACAGCATCTTTGCGTGACCTTTTCTATGTCATTCCAAGTCAGAAATAAATAATTGTGGTGATGCACGCTACAATATAAAACAAACTACAATGCATGTTATTAAAAAAAGCAATTACAACATGTGTACGCAATTGGAATGAAAGATAAAAAAAAGGATTAAAACTAGCTATGAGAAAAATGTACTTGTTTGTGTGCATGAAACAAGTGTGTGTGTGGAAGACACGTGTGTGCAAGAGAGTTTAAAAGTCAACAGAGGACCAAGGAAACAAATACAATTTGTCAACAAAGGACCAAAGACTCAGACATGCCTAGTTGTCGGTGTTCTTTATCAACATCCATTCTATCTTGTAGCAAGAGTTAAAAAGAACTAAAAAGAGGAAGAGTAAAAATACAGTTGCCTATTTTTATAGACCTAAAGAGCACCTCCCTAGCAAGCGCTTTGGCAGAGCCATGTGGGATAACACACAGATCTAAAGAACTTATTTCTTTTTTAGGAATTGAAGGATTTATTTGATTTAAGGTACTATCAAATTTAAAGAAGACACTCTCACCCCAATTATTTCCTTAAATCAAAGTTTTACTGTATTATATATTGCAAAATAAAGCTTCCTAAAAATAAAATATTCAAATTATCCTATTGAGATCTCAAATAAAAACAATAATTCCTGAATGTTTTTAAATTTAATTAATGCTTTTAACAAATAAAAAATTAAAGAAAAATGAAACAATAATCACTTAAACAGTTGAAAGAAAGAAGTCGCTTATAACAGGAAAAGTTCTTCACATATATTTAAAAGAAAGATTTTGTAACCAATAATTTTTTATGAGTTGCATGCTTTCGTAGTAGGTTTTAATAAAAAGCAATTATGGCTTTGTAAGGAAACTGAAAAGGTTATTTTTGTCACTGCTAAATCTGTTTCATTATCAGGGTTTGTTTTGATATGGAAAAGGTCATTACCAAGAATTAGTGTTCTGACATAGAAGTCAGTCTAACACATCATTTTTTCAACAAATGGACATGTAAAAACATCCATGGATTGCTTTTCCAAATGTTGCATGATCCTCCCAATTTCACTGAGAAACTTGGTCTGGTTTTCCATATGAGAAATCAACAGGTAAGAAAGCTGAAAAAAAAATTATTAAAACAAATTTTACAATATTGTAAGTTTGAATAATTCTAATAAACATAAACATAAATATATTAATAAATAAATTTTGTCTTTATTATAAGTTTACATCAGGGTAACCTGTCTTTATTTCTGAGGGGAAGTATTGTAACTATTTAGACTATTTACATTGTTTGGACTATTGTCCTTATCTTTATTGTCATATTCCCAACATTTTGGCGGCTGTAGGCTCCAGCTTTCTTCAGGTGATATACATTAGAATTTTGAACCAAACCCTTTATTTCATCCACTGGGGTAGATTGTTCTAGTTCCATGTCCTATGCCTCTTCTGGATATCTCAGTGTCAGTTATCTCCCTTTAGTTACTCAACTCTCCAAGTTTTTGTTAACATCTGCTGTGGCCAAGTATTGATCTCATTGGATTACTTCAACCATTGCTTTTATCCATTGGGGACATGTGTCCCCAGTGGATAAAAGTGTTGGTTGAAGTAATCCAGCAACTTAACCTAAAGAGTTGTGAGTTCAATACCTGGCTACAGCAGAGGTGAACAAAAACTTGGTGTGTTGAGTTACTAAAGGGAAATAACTGAGATATCTTGAAAAGGCATGGCACATGGAACTAGAACAATCCACCCTGTGGATGAAATAAAGGGTTCAGTTTGAAATTCTAACCTATATCACCTGAAGAAGGCCAGTGTATACAAGACCGAAACATCATAAATACGACAATAAAGATGAGGACAATAGTCTGAACAACGTAAATAGTGTAAATCAGTGTGGCATTTTAAATGAGACGGTATTAAATCAGGGCAAGATGAAAGAAATACAAGTGAATGATTAATAACAGCTGACAAAGTTTCATCTGAGCAATTTGTCATACCCATAAAGAAATACATAAATAAAAAAATTAATTATACTCTCACAGTGCTGTGTCCATAAAAAATAAATAAAAATTAATTGTAGTTTCAAAAATAATTATAACAATAATAATTATCATTAATTCACTCATTCTACACCAGTGAGAATTGACCCCACTTTTCTCCTCTACGCACACAAACACATGCCATATTTACTATTGGAGAATCAGTTCAGACAGACAGGTCATTAGCACGTAAGTCAATAAAAATTTTGTCTCCTTTTCCTTTTTCAGGCCATAATAGTAAACTTTATTTTTTAGCACTGAACAAAAATTCGAGGTAAGAAAACCCCAGACACTCTTGTATTCTATAACTAAATTATCTGGATATTCATTACAAACATCTATAAAAAATATATATATATATGAGAAAAGCTGTATACATTTTGCTTATTCTTTCTCTTATTCATCTGTCAGATTCGGATCCATATTTGATATACATTTGACTGCACACACAAACTTTTACTCAGTATTACTGTCTGTCATTTCTCCAACACCACATAACAACCAGATAATAATTAATACTTGTTTTGTTGTTTCCATGTCTTTTGCAGTTTCTCATCTTTATGAGTATTTTTGTATATTTACGTTCTAAGGCGCATTACGGGTGTCCGGCAACCGTGAACGAAGGTCAGCCATCTGCTTCGACGGACTTACGCATTTACCTTCTAAGGCGCATTATGGGCGTCCGGCGACTGCGAACGAAGGCCAACCAGCTGCTTCAACGGACTTACGCATTTACCTTCTAAGGCGCATTATGGGCGTCCGGCGACTGCGAACGAAGGCCAACCAGCTGCTTCAACGGACTTACCATTTACTTGGAAGCGGACTTACGAACGATTTAACCTTCTAACTTACGCATTTACCTTCTTTATGGGCGTCCGGCGACTGCGAACGAAGGCCAACCAGCTGCTTCAACGGACTTACGCATTTACCTTCTAAGGTGCATTATGGGCGTCCGGCGACTGCGAATGAAGGCCAACCAGCTGCTTTAACGGACTTACGCATTTACTATCTAAGGCGCATTATGGGCGTCCGGCGACTGCGAACGAAGGCCAACCAGCTGCTTCAACGGACTTACGCATTTACCTTCTAAGGTGCATTATGGGCGTCCGGCGACTGCGTATGAAGGCCGGTCAGCTGCTTCGAAGAAAATTATGGCATTTACCTTCAAAGGTGCATTACAGGCACCCAGCGAGGGTGAACGAAGGCTGGGCAGCAGCTTGGACGAACTTACGCATTGGGTGAACAATCCAACACTTGGCAAATTCTGCTTCGCAATAATAGGAAGAGCCGGCAACGAAGGATCAAAAAGCGACGTCGCTACGAACGCCTGGCCATCACATGCCAGTTATCCCTGTGGTAACTTTTGTATATATAAATGTTAGAATGTTTATAATTATTTACTCAGTTATAACTCCCCTACAAATTCAAATGGTGGTGTTGTTTGACCTTCATGCTTGAAAAAAAGAAAAAAGAAAAAGGTGTGTCAAAAGGACAGTGATTCCCTTGACACAATTATTATTATATAAACTTTTGATTTCCTTGGCAATCTTTATTTACAAGATTATAAAAATATGTGAACCTTTTACAAAGACAATATTCATTATTTACCTTTTATAAAGATTTATTATTTAACATTTTATAAAGAAAAAAATTTGGAAAAGAAATCTTTTTATTCAAAAATTTATAAAATATTACAAAATTATCAAAATATGTAAACCAACAGCGATGCAATATTTATTATTTACCATTTTATAAATAAATATGAAAAAATATTTTATTCATAATTTTATAAAAATATCAGTGAACTATTGTTGTCAATGCTCAAGAATAAAGAAAATGTCTAAATCCACTTTCATATGTATAGGTTTTATTAAAATTCTAAAAATCATTTTTAAAAGAATAAACATTATTGAGGGAGTCATAAGTGTATACAGTAATAGTGGTGTCAAAGGAATAACCATCCTTTTAAAATACTGTTTTATTTTTTTGTGGGCAGAAAGATTAATTGCCCAAATAGCATTATGGCAGTTATCTCCCTTGAACACATATGGCAGTATGAGTAGTTGAAATAAAAAGAAACTAAAAATTACTTGTCAAAATTAATAATAATGGAAATAAATATTTTTGACTAATTTTTCAGTCAGTCGTATTTTTAATAACCCCTAAGATTTGAAACAGCATCTTGTATTCCTAAGAGATTGTTTGATAGTGACAATTCTTTACTGACTAAGCTAAAGATGGCTGTCAACAGGTTAAAATCAAATTTAGTTATAATAGACACATTCCTCCTAACTTGATTTTTTTCCACATAACATTGCTTGTTTATGCATAGAAAGGGTGGATATACTCTTGTGATAAAAAGTGATATTAAAAATAACATGTTGGACTAAGGATTTCTTGGAAAAATTTATGGAGGCCAAAATTGCTGGGCAATGTCTGAGCAAGAATTTTTGTTTTTTACCTGCAGAAACATGTAATCTGACCACTTGCTGGCACACTGTTTTGGATAATTTTTGTTAAACTTCACTGTTTCAGAATTGAAATAGTGAAAGTTGATTATATGAACAGCTTTATTCTACTTTTGTTTAATGCTGTTAGGTTACTTTTTGAGTGTGTGTGTAGGGGGGGTGCCAGACATACAGCTAATACCTATGAATAGGATTTCTTTTATTTCCATGTAAGGCAGTATAATTCTTTTTGTATAGCAATCCTACAGCTAGTACAAAGCTGTACAAATGAACAACTTTATTCTATTTCCTGGTAAGGTTCTATAATTCTTTTTGGTAGGCCAAACCTACAGCTAGTACAAAGTTGTACAAATGAACAAATTTATTATCTTTCCAGGTAAGGCTTGATGATTCCTTTTGGTATGCAAGTCTTACAGCTAGTACAAAGCTGTACACATGAACAAATTTATTTTATTTTCATGTAATGCTGTATAATTCTTCTTGGTATACCAATGTAACAGCTAGTACAAAGATCTTTTTTTTTTACAATGATGTTTGCTCTGTACTTGGCCCTGGTTCTATTTGAGGTTAAAAGTTATAAAGTAAGAGGCATATTTTATGCAGATATTTGGGAAAGATAATGGCTAACCATAGACTTGAACAGGTTAAGATTGTAGTGTCGTGTCCACTAAAATATCAAAGACAATATTTATAAACCAATCACACTCAAGAAAATACTTACATCTTAAAACACACCAATAAAATCAAAGAATACATATCAGAAAGTTTGTTGTATTAGTCATCATGATTTAGGTAGATACCACCAAAATATTGTGCAGACATAGTAGAAGACATACCACGTGGCTTTTTAGGGTCAGTTAGGAGGAAATAAATAATTTAATTCTGGAGCCGATTTTGTTATGAAAAATGTATAAAAAAACACATAAAATCCGGCCCCAAACAGGATACGCACAGCTGTCACCAAGTTCCATGCAATCTTTTATTTATGATCTTCACAACCTCATGCTAAAAGTGACAGCATTGACAAACTTCAGACTACGGCAACACTGCCAACAGTAAGAAACAATTTCTATCTCTTATAGGATACAAATCCTATATCATTCCAACAAATGACTAAAAAACACAAAGTAGATTTGCACACCCGCAAAATCGGATCAAAATGAATAAAAACAGATTTCGAAATAAGGTGTGAAATTAATTTTCTGATCAATGAAAGGAGGCGATTTGCTAAACTAAAATAAAGATAACAAGCCAGTGTGAAAAAAAGTCAACAATAAATAGAGAATTTCAAGTCAATCACCAGTCAGAAGGGCACAGAGATCATAGAGGACAGAAGACTGACAGTCAGGTCTGTCACTGACTCAACCCGACACTAAAAGCCGAAAGTGGAGTAGGAAAGGAAAACAACAACAACAACAACAAATTTACAACTGACTCCAAAACAATTCAACCCGATAAGTACATTTTCCTCTTATCTTTTATTTCTCATCCACACTCTCTTTTTCAACTTAAATTGATCGCCCCTTTTTCCTTTACACCTATACAAAAACAAAAGAAACAGACATTACTCTGCTACTCTGTTGAAAGACAGTGAACACAGACATTTTTGTCAAAATCACATTTTGCTTAAACAAACTAAAGCATTAATCTTTTTTACCCTATTCACAAGATAATAAATATACAATGTTCTATTTTCTACAAACGTTCCTTATCATGTTGTTTCTTCGTGAAATTTGCATTGTATTTTGTGGGCAGGGTATCCCGTATTAAATTCTCCTTTAATCCGGGTACGCTGAACCCTACACTCTTGTATCCTCTTTACTATGAACCATGCACACACGTTGACTTTTTCATACAAACACACATATAACAACATTCTATTGTCTCTCACATATGTACACAAAGACAATTTATATTTTAGTTCAAAACTTTATTAACCCAAACAAAAAGACATTACTTTCCAATCTATCATCAACTGCTTGTATTCTTGTTGTTATATTAAATTGATGTTTATTTGTTGAAACTACATTGTCTTTTCTACTGAATTTTATTCTTTCAATGAAAATCGAGTGATTATTCTAAACAGCCAAATTATGAGTGACCCCACAATAATATTTTGTTACTGTATTGAATCCCAACACTCCTAATTTTAACATTCAATGAAAAACCGAGTAGAAAGAATTCTACATTAGTCAACTTACTCCTCACTAATAATACAGTTTTTTTAATATATGGAATGTGCAGACAGTTAAAAAATAAAAAATAAAATAAAATAAAATGTGCTTCTTTTTTAACTGGTGAATGAAATCCAAATGACAATTGAAGGTTGAAGGACTTTAATTTAAATATTTGTACTATTTATCTGTAAATGTGAAAAACATTAGAATTTAATTTTAAGAAATAATTTCAATTTAAATAAAAAAAAGAATAAAATTATGTTTTTTTGTGTCTATTTTTGGTTAAAAATCTTGAATCAAGCATAAACAAACAACATTGATATGTTATTTCTACTTACCATAAAATAAATTGAAAATGCAAGAGGAGAATCAAAAAATGATAACCAAATATGGAAGATTCAGTCATGATGTAAGGTAGGCAATTCTAAATGTAAATACAGTGTAACCCGGATATAAGAGAGTTGTCGGGACCGGAGAAGAAGTCTCTTATATCAGGGTTTCTCTTATATCCGGGTTTGGTCTATTTTATATACATTAACACAGGCTCTAATTTGGGACCAGAGAAAATCTCTCTTATATCCGGGTTTCTCTTATATCCGGGTTACACTGTATTTTGATGCAGATTTTGATTGGAATGCACTATTGTTCTTTATATAAAAAATGAAAGTATAATTTATACTTCTGAAACTATGATAAAAGATACTCTGAGATTGAAAAAGTCAATAAGAACATTTCTGTGTATAATTACTCAGTATAATTTACCCAAAATGTTCAAATACAAATAAAGATGCGATTCTTTATAAAAATTAAAGTAAAATTTTAATTTGCTTTTTTTATTTATTGAATCCTAAAACTTTAATATTTTAGTCTTTATAATTTTTGTTACACTACCTGCGTTGGATACACAGCTGATGGGATCGATAGCTTCTCAAAATATGAAATCAGAGAGTTCAGTTCAAATTTCAGTTGAGTTTGATACATTAATTTATATGCAAATATCCTTGAAAAAATTATGAATCCATATCTTCTCTCCCCAGTTATGGGTTAAATAGTAAAACAGCCTGGGCTCTTCGGCCTTTGTTGACAGCCAGGCTAGGAGAAGGAAAACCCTGAATTCAAATACATATATAGCCATGGCAAAGCAGCTAAAGAAATGATTATGGAGTTCACAATAATTCTATGATCCTGACTATATTCTTTTTTAATTTTTGTTACATCATACTTGCATTAAAGCAAATAAATTTCAAAATAGTGGCTGCAGTGCATGGGGACTACAAGTTAAACGGGTCAGATGAACATTTATTTCCAAAACATTTTAATGGGGTTTTCATTCTTCTACTAACAACTATAAATGAGAACAAACCTTAAAAAAAAACAAAAAAAAACAATGTTTTGATTTGCAGATGTTTAAAAAAATTTTAGGGCTATTAAAATGGTGTCTAGGATGGTTCCAGGATGATGGTGCAAAAAGTTATCCGGGACTGTGGTTGACACTCAAGATGGACTGCCTTACATATCCAAAGGGCTCCTGCTGATCAACTACTTACCTATTGCTGATATGAAAAGTGGATTCATGGTTTTCCCAAGTGCATAATCAATGAAAAGTCCTGCATTTTAACTGATTTTCAATTGTAAACCATTCAAGGATGTGTTAAAATGCCACAACGTTTTTAAAACTTATTAACTTCTATTTCTTTCATCTTCATTTTAATCACAACGACACAAGGGAGATAACTGATATAATGATATTTGAATTTTGAAGCAGTTGACAACCATTATTAATGTTTGACTTGTATTTCTTTCGTCATGATTTTAATTATTTTTTATCACAACGGCACAAGGGAGATAACTGCTATAATATTTGAATTTCTCAGATGAAGCATTTATCAACCATTATTAATTTTTGACTCATTTTTAAATCTTAATTTGAATTGATTTTTATTGCAACGAGACAGTTGTCATAATGTTATTTGAATTTGTCTAATGAAGCATTTGTCAACTATTATTAATGTTAACTTATATTTTAAACCTCTGCTACCTTGTGGTCATATCCAAACATGGAAAAGGCAATAGAAGAAAATCCGGAGAGGATTCCTGAAGGCAGATGGTTATCAACACTGACAACATTCCAGTAACTTCTGAAACCAAGCCAAACCTAAATGTAGTGTTCTGTATTCCTTTGGATCAGCTGAGATGTAGGGATCATATAGCCTGGGCAGTGCATGGTCTCCATGTATCATTGTCCAGGTCTGTGCCCTGGAAAGGTTATTCCAGTCTCACCACCAAAGGACTTGACCAAACAGGGCAAGATAAGTGGATGCCTATATATATATATATATATATATATATATATATATATTCAAGTAGAATATTCTGTAACCATGGAAACGTGATTTTAGCTGTGTCTTTAAAACCTGGTAATTTTTAAAAGTTACTCCAAAATTCGCTTGAAGATGAAATGGAACTGATGCTTTTAATTTAATTGCAAAATTAAATTCGGGGTTTTTAGCTTCTATTTTCTATTCATGGTTAGAACTGTGTAGCAGAAAAAGACCATATTTTAAATCAATTAATTTATTATATTAATGCTCTGTAAATTTACATTGAGCACTATTTTGTAAAAATAAAAATATCTATAAGAACACGGATTTTATATCTTACTGTTCTTTCTTTTTATATATATATATATATATATATATATATATATATATATATATATATGTATATATATATATATATATATATATATATATATATTATTTGCATGCAGTCCTGTTTCGGTGTATCACAGCTCATCAGTGCAACTAGACAACCGAATGCTTCAAGCCAGGATCGAAACCTGACCAATTTGGTATCAGTCGGATTTCCTACCCCTAAGCCATCTGTGCTTCAACAGAGAGAAAGATGAATTGTGGGTAACTCATTTCGCCCATTGTTTGCAATGACTGAAATGGATTAAAGTGCTTGCTTTCGTCCAGTTCTCCGATCTACCAACTGAGCTGTCGCTAGTGACCTCTTATTCTCTCAGTCTCATTAGTGCACCATCACACCAATAATGCGCTCTGTTGTCTTATTCCCATACTCACTATTTATGTCCATGTCAGGGGCAACTACAATTATTATTGAGATGACCATTACGTCGGGGTTTCGAGCAGAGATGACTATGGTGGAAGTCAAGGTTATAGAGGTGATCCCATGTATGGAGACAGATACAGTGACCAGGGGAGAGACAGGAATCGAGACCAGGATTGAGGACGACATAAACCATTACCCACTGAACCACCCTACACAGTCTTTGTAGGCAACCTGCCATTAGTGCAAGGGGATTTAGAATTTTATGGTCTCAATGTTCAGAATGTACGATTGGTAAGAGACAAGGAAACAGACAAATTCAAGCTGGTTTGAATTCTTAGTCTTTTTTTATTATTAATTTTTTTTCCCCTGCACGTCTACCTGCGATCTTTCAACAGGACCTGACACACCAAGCAAATTCGCTTTGCGGGAGCTAAGTCTTCTTGTTCCTCACATGAATTCTAGCATATTGTTTTTACGAATGTAAACAAACACCAGACAGCTAGAGTGCTCTATTCATTAATGAAGAACAATAAAGTCAAGAGGAGAAACTATTCTTAGCTGACACATTTCATCTTCTGAGGGAGTTTATCAAGGCAAATGCATCAGTTAAGAATATTTTTCCCTCTTGTCTTTTTATTCATTTTTTTGTTCTTTTACAGATAGACTCTATCTAAGAATAATTTACACACACACATATATATATGTAAATTATTTCATTTATTAGTGGAAAATAATTTACATTTATTTAATTGTGACCAACTCATTAATCTCATTAGAGCTATTCAAGAAAAACATCTGATTTTGGCAAATTGAAAAGGTGTCATTTTCTATCACAACAATGCCAGATCACATATTGCAAAAGCAAAACAGACCTTTTAGAAACTTAAAGAATTCAAATGGAAAATTCCTAATTTGGTTCCATTGGATTTTCATTTGTTCTAGTCTCTACAGAATAATTTAAATGGCAACAAACATTGACATTGTGCAGTCAAAAACAGAAAACTGTAGGTAAATATCTCACTTTGGTTGAGATAAAGTCCCATGAGTTACATGTTGGCTGCTTAGTGGTATTACTTCATAGAGCAATGAAAGTGGCCAGTCAGTCAGTTATCTTCCAGGAGTAAAACCAAGCATTTGCTTTTTGTAGTACAAGTCTGAGGCTAAATCTGTTCCACCTGAGCCAAGGCTAATACTTCCTTCCCAGGGTGTGTTGCCAAAGGGTCAGTTTACATTCCAATGATGCCATTTTTGGGGGGGAATATATCTTCTGATATTTCTGATATAGAAACTATCTCTGGCTTGCAGTCCTTATGTGGGAAATACGGATGATTCACCATTACCTGTTTGAAAAATATGTTCTCACTAGTGACAGAAGATAAATTCCTCATTAGGAAATATAAATATGGCTTCTGTTAACATAATGTTCTGTGATTGGGGTTGCAGCATTTAATGAAGTTTTTTTTTATTTTGGTGGTTACTGACTGGGAATTTGCAAACACAGTTTGAAAGAGTTGGTATTTGGACTTATACTAAGTTAAAACCTAATTATTTTATATTTTTACCCCCTCTCCTTATGCAACCACTTTCTCAGATCAACAGTTAAAATGGCTTTGAGTGAATGAAACAAATAGGTCTTAGCAAGGACCATTTATCTTCGAACCTTGTGGACTAGTGTACAGAATCATGAACAAAGAACTGTACAAAATAACAGAAGCCAAATCATTTGAGGATTTTCAACAACAGCAACAACTATAATTGATTTCACATCTAACTTGAAGTCAAAATAATGAAATAATCAAAATGTTGACTTTCCACACTACTTTAAACCAAAAGTGAGGAAGGAAATTTCCGAAATACTGGAAATAGCAATAACATTTAGTGAACTTGAGAAACCTGTTTCCTGAAAAATTGTTTTAATAGAAATATTTTATAAATTTCAACCGATGGTAGCACAAGATGCTTGGTCAATGATTACCAAATATTTCAGTATCTAAACATGCAATGAAAACAGCAAAAATTGCGATATGAGCACTTTTAAAAAATGGTTACTGAAGACATTAGGTTTATAATACCTAGAAATTCATACACAGCTGTCATCAAGGACACATGGCACAGTGGATAAAGGTGTTAGTTAGATCCAGTGACAGTTCAATATCCGGTTAAGGCAGTGAGGAGAATTAACAGGAGATAACTGATAACAGGAGATAACTGACATCCATTAGACATGGCACATGGAACTAGAGTCTACCCCAGTGAGCAAAATAAAGGGTTCAGTTCGACATTCCAACCACCTGAAGAAAGCTGGAGCCTACAACAGCCGAAACGTTTGTAATAAATATTGCGACAAAGATGAGGATAATAGTTCAAATAATGTAAATAGTGTACCAATTATCATCTGTATGTGAAAAATATAATAAAATCATTATGAGTTATCTCTCTTGAGTAGTTGAACTAAAAATCAACTAAAATTAAGATGGAAGAAATATTATTTTTTTTACTAATATTACTAGTGCATGCAAAAAAGAATAACATGAAATATCGTGCTGAGAGATTAGGAAGAAATTAAGAAGAACTTATATAATCTTCAGCCAACTATAAATCTCTTTTGGCACAAGTGATTAAACAGTTATAAGAGAACAGACTTCACAAAGCAAAAGTATGAGTTCAAGCCTAGCTGAGAATTTATTCTTTATTTCTGATACATGATGTTGACTAATAGCTATAGACTGTTGGTAATTAATAATTGTTGATAGATGCTTCATCTGAATAATTAAAGTAACATTATGGCAGTTATCTCCCTTGGGTTGATGAAATGAAAAGCAATTAAAATTAATATGAAAGAAATATGATACAAAAAATTAATAATGGATGTATAATTTTTATTTTTTTGACATGTAGTGTCAACTCAAATAAAGTTAAAGTAAATAATGAAATAAACAAACCTCAAAATCTTTTTGCTTCCATGCTCCATGGTACATACTCTGAAGATTATCTTTTATGTATCCTTCTATACCGTAAATATTTTCCATCAGGACGAGAGGATTATCAAAGTCTTCCTGATAAATTTTCTTTAAAAGATAAAATTTAAACACATATTAGTTTAGTATAAGCATTTAAAAAAATTAATGTCAAAGTTTGGGGGAGTTTGGAAGCTAATTACATATTTTACAACTATGAATTATGTGTCAATCAATCAAGCCAGAAGCAAAGTTGAATGGTATGAAACCCTGTCTAGAATTAGTTTATGATCTCTTCTATTCAACAATGTGTTTATTGTATCCTGTCAACACTCCCACATTTTTTTAATAACAACTGAAAGAAATAGCTTAACCAGCGATCATTGTAAAACTGATCCAGGATATAAAAAGGCCTCAAAGGCACAAAAAATGCGGCTAGATCTGTTTCAGCAGCCTACAGCTCCAGTCATCGTCAACAGAGGAAGTCTTGTGAGGCAATCGTCTTTCTCATCAGGATCTAATCTGATTCTTTGAGCATCAGCTCAAGATGAAGATTAGAACTGATAGAAAAAGCTTCAGCGAAAGGTAGGTGAAAAAGGAGAGCTTGGTTTGTTTGAACGGCACTAGCCTTGATTTTCTATTCTAGGTCAACCTATGTCACATCAGGGTGGTTTTCTGCAGAGCCCTCCCCTTAGTTAGGTTAGACAGGATTTTGTGTACCTAGTTAATGTGAGTAAGTGTTGTTGCTGGCCTGTTCCCAGGCCACCTCTTTGGTTATGATTCAAGTCGAGATTCCCAACCTCCCCAGTTCGTTTTGGCCCCCTTTTTGTCTCGAGTGGGTCAGCTTTATATTTTCCCCATGTCCATCTACATTTTCACCTTCCCACTCCCTTAGCGAGAGAGCCTTTTGATTTTGTCCAATGGGCAGAATACAGTGGCCTCTCCTTTTTGAGGGTTGGATGGGCCCTACTGACATCAGTTATGTTTAGTTTACTTTGTGTTGAGTTTTAGTTTTATTATTGGGTTCATCTCCCTCCCCTCTCATTCTTCATTATTAGATTTTTATATATATATATATTTATTATCATTAAATTGTTAAGGCATGGGGGTGCGTTTTGTACGTTTCCCCTTGAGAGGATACGGTATTATGGTGGATGGAGGATTGAGTGGTGACAGACGAAATCTTATGGTGAATGTGGAAACTGTAATGTTTGAATGGGCCGTGAATCAGATTAGCTAGATATAAGATAGTTAGTGGCAACCAGCCTCAACCCCTCTCCATTTTCGCCTTGTGCCACAATTGTATTTTATATACAATAAATATCCTACAGCTCCAGCCATCAGCAACATTTCCAGTTTGCCACTTCAGCCACCTTTGCCAGTAGCAAGATGCAATAAACTGTCCTTTTCAGGACAATGCTCTTCAGCAGCTACCAAAACTGTCCCTCACAGGGCAATGCACTTCTCAATCTCAACATGCAGAGATATTTTCTGCCTAGTACACTGTATAACCTTATTTCTGTTGATGTATTTTCTTTAACGAAAATAAACTTGGCAATATATTTTTTACTTGGGTCATTGTTTTGTTTGTTGCAAATATATCACCTGCAAGATGTTATAGTCTATTGCAGAGCTTAATTCCATGGAGGATTATAACTTTAAAAATCAAAATATTTGCTATGTATTCTTAAAGAGTAGTACTACTACAGAACCATTTAAAAATATTTGTGCAGTATGTACAGATGTGGTGAAAGCTCATACATGTTAGCGATGGCTTAAAAGATTTAAAAATGGTTATTGTGACATATTTGACAAGACTTGCTCTGGAAGACAACCTTCTCTGAATGAAGAACTTTTGAAAGATTCAACTGAATTGGATCTATGTCAAAGCACCAAAGATTTTTTTAAAAACTGAATGTGTCATATTAATGTCCCACAGGGACAAGGCAAAGGGCCATCAAAGAAGAGACAGTCTAGATGGAACCAGTTACCAACCATCTGTCTAGAAACTTGAAGTTCACAAGTGAAAATTCTGCTGCAGTTAGACAACAGAGAGTGAGAAGAATTCAAAGAAATATTCCCAAGCACAAACAGTATGAATTTTAAAGGGATATATATATTTAAAGGGATATATATATACAAAAGGCACTCGTGGGCCAAATAAAAGTAGGTGTTTTTGTTTTTACTGAAAGGTGGTTGAAACTTTTGTGGCCTTCTTGAATTAATTTCTCTTTTTGTCATTGAATCCTTGTGTCTTTTTCTAAACTGTATGGGCATGTGGCCTAGTGGTTAGAATGTTCGCTTTCTGACCATGAGTCCCAGGTTTGAATCTCACGATGGTTGATTTGTCTAGGACGAAACTTTCTGATGTTATCGGAATGGATCAAGGCATGCAGCACCTTTGAAAAGTGCCTGAAAACCATACCACATTGACCCAAGCCTTTTGAATGAAATTGGGTAGATGGAACTCTTGAGGGCCGTTGAAAGCTGTGCTAGCACAAAGCCACAAATCATTGTGGCCTAGGGCTTGAGTGTGCTGGCCTTGTTGAAATTGTTGGTCACGCTAGATAACACATTCTCTCCCAGAAACTGTAACTAAGATCTGCTCAGCATAGTTGCAGTATAAACCACAGGTGGGCTCTGTGGGTGTTGAGCAAATACAAATGTGACTGAGCGAGCATCTGCAATAGGGATTGGCTTGCCAACCTAGTAGACGGGTATCCTCAAATACAAGTGGGCAGCTATTAAAAATCACATTTTTTTTCCATTTTTCAATGGTAATCTTATTTCGAAACATCAGAAATTTGTTATCCTGGTTTAATAAGTGCACAAAAGGAAACTTTTGTGCAAATCTTGTATTTGTACCTTTTTTGTGTAATAAATGTTTTTCTTTTAGAATTTTACACAGTGGTTGAGTTTTATTTTGTTATTTGCACCCATTTTGACCTCAAGCTGATGTTCTTTCTATCTATTCTATTCCTACTAACTAGATTTTTATGTTTGGCACAAGAATTTAGATTAGGTAGGGAGTTAAAAAATTTTATAAGAGAAATTAAAATCAAGGTCGGGTCTGCTGCATCAGTAGGTAATTACTGATGAGAAAATGTGAAGTAATGGATAGCGACTGAGGAATCGGAGAGCCAAGTTCGGATTCCAGTCAAATCCATTACATTCACTTATGTGTTAATACCTTTGGGAAAGGTATGAATCCTCTTGTCCTCCCCACAGCTATGGGTAAAAAGCAGGACAGACCAGGTTCTATAGCCTTGGATGGTAACTGGTCTACCAAAGAAAGAAATGGCAACCTACTGCAGGAACAAAATCTTCCTTGTCAGTCATGTATCTACCCATGGAGACTGTTCCATGGGAGTTCTAATAAAGTTTGTTAAACTGTTAATTTGTGTTTGTCATCGCTTCTACTATCCAAGTAGCATTGATTAACTTTCTGAGATGAATATTACCCTTGTGAATAAAATAGTGTATAAGACCTTGAAATATGGTAATTTTATGCTTATTTATTTAATAATTTTAATGAAGTGATCAAATGATAATGTAGCTTTTTGTCTCTAGATGACTTTGTGGTGCTATTTTTCTGTATGTTCTGCCACTTTCACTTAATTCTTACTTAGGACTGTAGAATTCTTTACAAGGGTTGTCCTAGAAACTCATCAAATTTGATTAAGTGCTAAAGTATGAAATATGAAATTCTATGAAGCTGGAGCAACTTTATCCAATGCATGGATATGTTTTAATCGCATTTATATATTGTTTACAATTTCTCACTAAGTATCATAATGAAGCAACAACAGAAATCTATACTGAAAACAGGAAAAAAATGGAATTTCCTAAAAGCTGAAAGTGAATTTAGAAAAACTTGAAACAGAAAATTGGTTCCTCTACAATTGTATGTTGTAATTTGCCAAATTAGGGGATATGGGATTTTGACCCCTTTTGATTTATGCACCCAGTATTTATGACCTTTGGAATTATGACCCTGGATTTCTGATTTGGGATTTGAATCACTGATTGCTATTTTTCCAAAATGATAAAACATTTTACATAGAATTTTTTCCATTTTGTCTTTCAATTACCCAACATTGTTCTGACATATACAAATTTATATATCATATAACTAGGCATTTTATGCCAATGACACAACTATTTACTCCTGTCTTAGTCCCACAGATCCAACAAAATAAACCTGGCAACTAGTCTCAAAAAGGAGCTCCAATTAGTGGTTAACTTGGTGGATGTGATGGCTTGTAAATTTTAAGACTTCCAAAACAAAACTACTTTCATTTAATCATAACAGAGAACCTTTTCTACTGCTATCAACATGGCTGATGCTAAACTCCAGAAGAGTAACACTTTCAGCCTTCTTCCTCTCAGATGAAGTGGAGTGATTACATTGAATCAATTGCTAGGTCTACTGCTAGGAAAGTTGATTCACTGTGTCATGCTAGACAATTTTTCTCATCAGAATCCATCTTTCACATTTATAAATCTACCATTCATCTGTGTATGGAATACTGCTGCCATATCTGGTCTGTATCTCTTGAGATTCAAAGAAAGGTCTGAAATGTAATCAATCCTGACCTGGCATCTCAGCTTCAGTCACTTTCTCATCAATATGATCTGGCTTTCTTCTGTCTTTTCTATAAATGTTTTCATGGCAAGTGTTTTGTTGAGTTTTTTCCTTCGTGCCTTGACTACATGAATTTAAGCATGCTACTAGATTGGCAACTGGGTCTTATTTTACTGTTGTACTAGCTAGATGCAATCGCCTCTTCTATTCTAACAATTTCTTTTCTCTCACTTCTTGTCTGTGTAACACCTTACCAGTTTATTACTTTCCTAACACTAGCAATCATCAAAAATTTAAATGCAAAGTCATTCGCAATCTTTTGTGTTCCTCAATCCTGTCCACTTATTGTACTTTTCCTCATTTCTCTGCACTTTCTCTTTCACTCCCTGTAATATGATGTATTCTAGTGGCATTATCACCTTGCTTGGGGTGAAATAATTAAAAAATTCTCCCATATTCTGTTTAATGAGTTGATTTTAATTCACCTGAAACTCTTGCTGTTAGTCTAAAGGTCCTAAACAAAATCCAGAGACGGATATGCAATGTGATTGGCCCTGATCTGACATATCATTTACAGTCGCCCTCTCACAGACATGCAGTCGCTTCCCTCTGTCTTTTCTACAAATACTTTCACAGTAACTGCTCCAATGAACTACTTTTGCTGGGTCTCAAACTGCATGAATTTAAACGTGCTGCTAGGTTGGCATCTCAGTCCCACTCTTTCACTGTCAAAACAGTTAAATGTAGCAGTCTCTTTTACTCCAACAGCTTCATGTCTCGCACTTCCCGTCTGTGGAACTCCCTTCCTCTTACTTGCTTCCCTGATAGCTATAATCTCCTACTATTCAAATGCAGTGTCAATCAACATCTCCAGATGCTTTGATTTATTTCCCGTCCTTCTCTTCATCCTTTCCTCTATCACGCCTCTTTACTCTTGCTCCCACTCTCTGTAACCGCTTGCATGTGAGGTGAAATGCTTAAAAAGAAAATCGTGTCAGTAGGTACAGAGAGGTATGGCATAGGGTAGAGAGAAACTATCTTTTACCATATCTTGTAATTGCACTATTTTTATATACTACTGTTCCCTCAGGACAAAGCCAAAGAGCCATTCAAGGAAGAGCATTACTAAATGAGGTTGTTTTAAGGGCATATAATAAAGGTTGTCTCTAGACTCGATGAGGTCAAGATTACTGTGATTAGGGTAGTATCGTGTCATGAGCCTGTTCTGGGGAAGAAACTGTTTGAGTGATACTTTCTCCCTTACTAATGGAATGCGAAGGGAAGGATGATGATTATACCATGTATACATGGCAAAGTGGGTTTCAGCTGTGAAGGTCTGAATGGGTGGAACTAAGGAATACAGCAGTTCTGAACTTTAGCCATGGAAATAGCAATAGAGTAGGAAGGGGTTTAGTTGTGTAGATCTGAAATGTTAGAACAAAGGCACGTAGCTCATCTGAATATATTTGCCTAGAAATAGTGATAGTGTAGTGGAGGCTTATCTGAGAAGAACTGAACTGGTGGAATAAAGGAATGTATCTCTTCTGAACATTAGCTATGGAAATAGCAATAGTGTAGAGTGAGGCTTAGTTGTGATGGACTGAACTGTTAGAATAAAGGAATGTATCTCTTCTGAACATTAGCTATGGAAATAGCAAGAAAGTGGTGAGAGGCTTACCTGTGAAAGTCCAAAATGGTGGAATTGAGGAATCTAGTTCTTCTCAACATTAGCCATGGAAATATCAATAGTGTAGTGACAAGCTTAGCTGTGAATGTCAGAAATTGTGGAACTTACATACGTAGCTCTTCTGAGCATATTTGCCATGGAAATAGCGATAGTGTAGCCAAAGGCTTAGCTGTGAAGGTCTGAACTAGTGGAACTATGGAAGGTATCTCTTCTGAACATTAGCCATGGAAATAGCGATAGAAAAGTGAGGGGCTTAGCTGTGAAAATCTGAACTGGTAGAGCTAAGGAATGTAGCTCTTCTGAATGTATTTACCATGGAAATAATGATAGTGTAGCCAGAGGCTTAGCAGTAAAGGTCTGAACTAGTGGAACAAAGGAATGTAGCTCATCTGAACATATTTGCTATAAAAATAGAGATAGAGTAGCAAGAGGCTTAACTGTGAATGTTTGAAATGGTGGAACTAAGGAATCTACCTCACGTGAACATTAGCCATGGAAATAACCATAGTGTAGCGATAGGGTTAGCTGTGAAGGTCTGAACTGGTGGAATAAATGAATGTATCTCTTCTGAACATTAGCCATGGAAATAGCGATAAAGTAGGGAGAGGCTTAGCTTTGAAGATCTGAACTGGTTGAACTTAGGAATGTAGCTCTTCTGAAGATATTTGCCATGGAAATAGCAATAGTGTAGCCAAAGGCTTAGCAGTGAATGTCTGAAATGGTGGAACTAAGGAATGCTTTTGCATTTAATGAAATTTGGAGAGACATGCATGACATGTTTTACATATTATCCATGTCATATTTTCAGTATAAATTTTTAGAAAGTAATGATGAATTACTTACCTTAATATCAACAATAATGATTTTACCATTTCTCATATTCTGATAATCCATTAATTTGGTAGCCTGGTCTCGTTTTTCATCAGACTGTTTTCTCAAAAATGCTTTCAGGCCGGGAAATTCACTGTATTTCTCATCCATTATGCCTGACTAAAATGCAATCATGAAAATAATGTAGGATTTATATGGCACCTATATAGACACAAACACACATACACGCACATACACACAACCCATGCACCCACACAAATCAGAAAAATTAAAATTACAGTTTTTTCAATAATTTTTTTCAAAATGTATGCAAAAGTTCCCAACATTCTTTTTTGAAACTGCAGACTAAATGCACAATTGAAAACCAGTTTCTCAATTTGCACACATTTTTTTTTTAATCAATATCACCACATGCAAGGCAGTAAAGACACAGAGATGCAAGTAAAAGAGTTGAGTGTAAAAGAGTAAAAAGAACATTGCTAAGGAGTGAGAACAGAGGAAGAATAATCAGGATGACAGCAAATAGTGATTGATATTGGATTGAAATTTTTGCAGATTAACATTGGCTGGAAAGCATGGAGCTGGGAGGGAATTTTATGATACAAGCAAGAAGTGTGAGCAAAGAAACTGTTAGCATAGAAGTTATGGCTACATCTAGCCAGCCCAACTGTAAACTAATGAGATCTCAATGCCAGTCTGGTACTGTGCTTAAATTCAATAAGTCTAGGTACCATTTGTCATGAAAAGATCGAACTAATGGAATTATCGAATATATCAAACTACATAACATTTTTTATACTCACTTACAAATACATTGACTCTGCTATTACAAGTTACTTCTCATTGATTTTTTAACACACAACACATATATATAACTTTAAATATTATTATAGTGGATACTTGTATTCAAAATAGATGCTCCATTTTTTGAAAAGATAGTGTGTATCATGTCAATTGGTTTGTGTGTTCAAAAAATTTATAATAAATATGCTCTCTGGCAGGGATTGAACCTGTTTCTCCCTTTATATGTGAAACCACTGTTTGATCTGATATGATTTACCACTTAGCTACAGAGAGCATCACAGTTCAGCAAGGCTGTATTTTCTATCTGTCTATCTATCAATCTCTCTCTCTCTTTTCATGCTACATTGCCTTACGAAGCATTTAAACATGGCCATTACATTCTGGCCAGTTTCAAAGCAAGAAATGTTAAGTGTTGGTGTGTATGTTTTGATAAAAAAGTGTTTCAATTATTTTAAAATATCGTTTACATTTAGATTTTTTTTAAAAGGACAGTACAGGGTGTCCATAAAGTTCGTGTGCACTTTAAAAAATTTACAACTTTATTTGTATTTGCGATAGAAATAATTTGTAAAAAGGATTAGAAAGAAGTAAATCTATATTTTTCAAGGTTTTATTGAAATTTTATTGAAGTTTCAACATGTCCTCCATCATTTGCAATACAAAGGGTAATACGATTTTGCATTTCACGGAAAACATTTGCCAACTGATTTACAGTAATGCCCGAAATCACATTAGTTATTTTAGATATACTTAAAACTAGATACATTAAACTTTATAACGTTTTTTACAGATTATTTCTATTGCAAATACAAATAAAGTTATAAATTTTTTAAAGTGCACACGAACTTTATGGACAGCCTGTATTGTCTATAAGGATTTTTCTTATAGATGTGGGGAGTCAAGAATGAGTGTTTAAGTGCATTTTTATGAAACTAAGGTTACTTAAGTGGTTAGTTAGTCATCTACTTAATGAGTTTGTCATGTTACTAATGTATTCATTTGTGGTTTTATTTTTATTACAGGGTTTATAGCCTTGAAGTTGACAATTGAACTTATAGATTTCATTGGCAGTCTGAAATTTGGATTTCCTAGATATGTTCTTATTTTAATTATGATGTTGACTGATTAATTTTCTATAGTATCTACAAAGTTTTACATGTCTGTTAGGGTCTATAGGTAAAATGTATTTTTTTCGTGTGTCACATGTTGAATTTATCTTGCTTATTATGGAAACTGAGTGGATTAATGTATAACCTCTTGGATTGAGAAATTGGAGGGATGAGTTTGAATTCTAATTGGGCTTGTTACATTCACAAATACAGATACCCTGGAGAAAAATATGATTCTAGCTCTTCTTCCACAGACTGGGTCCTATAGCCTTGGGTGGCAACCAGTCTAGGAGAAGAACAACTCTGAATTCAAAATTGAGTTCCCAAGTGTAGCCAGAGGCTTAGCAGTGAATGTCTGAAATGGTGGAACTAAGTTATGTAGCTGATCTGAACATATTTACCATAGAATTAGTGATAGAGTAGTGAGAGGTTTATCTGTGAATATCTGAAATAGTGGAAGTGTAGGGTGAGGCTTAGCTGTGAAGGTCTGAACTGGTGGAATAAATAAATGTATCTCTTCTGAGTATTAGTGATAGAAATAGCGATAGAGTAGGGTGAGGCTTAGCTGTGAAGGTCTGAACTGGTGGAATAAATAAATGTATCTCTTCTGAGTATTAGTGATGGAAATAGCGATAGAGTAGGGTGAAGCTTAGCTGTGAAGGTCTGAACTGGTGGAATAAATAAATGTATCTCTTCTGAACATTAGCCATGGAAATAGCAATAGTATAGGGCAAGGCTTAGCTGTAAAGGTCTGAACTGGTGGAAGAAATAAATGTATTTCTTCTGAGTATTAGTGATGGAAATAACGATAGAGTAGGGTGAGGCTTAGCTGTGAAGGTCTGAACTGGTGGAAGAAATAAATGTATTTCTTCTGAGTATTAGTGATGGAAATAACGATAGAGTAGGGTGAGGCTTAGCTGTGAAGGTCTGAACTGGTGGAATAAATAAATGTATCTTTTCTGAAGCCATGGAAAGTGGTTGGTGACTAAACTGGCTTTCCCACTAGACCTTGAACTGGTGAGAAGTGCAAATAGAACCTCAGAAGTACAAATACAAGAGCCTGTTAAAGGGTGGCTGAACTCCTCAGAGTTAACAGCCAACTATAGGTTAAATAGCCTCATTGACTGACAACTGGCCAAACATGATGGGCACAGCTACACCCTTGGAGACATTGTCCATCAGAGAGAGGTTTCTCCAACAGGAGTGAAAAGGAGTTGGATAATTTTTATGCATTTGGTTGCTGTAAAAGCTATCAGTGTTATGTTGTATATTTTTAGTGTCGATACTGTTTTATTGCTGCAAGTATAATCTTATTAGGTTATCAATAATATAGTTGGAGAAACTGTTGTTTATTAAATGATTAAAGGAAAAATGTTTCCCTCTATGGCAACACTTGGCCACATATGGTAAGAATTACATGGAAAGAATTTTGGAATTTTGTTGGTTTCTTTTGCCCCCACCTACTATATTCCCTTGACTTTGTACAAATTGATTATTACTTTTTTGATTGCTGCAAAACACTTTGACGGGGAAAACTTTCTCCAAAGAAAACCAGATTCAAGTGTTCGTTAAACACTTTTCACATCAAAATAAAAAAAATATCACAATATTTAATTTTTTGATGTTTTATAAGTAAAACTTCAAAATCACTGTTCATTTATCTGTAAGTTAAAAGTGATTTAAGGCTTAAATAAACGTGGTTTATTTTTCATGGTTGATTTGTCAAGGATGTGACCCCTTGAAAATATTGGTCTGGGGAAGGGATCCCAGAGTGTGGCACTGATGGGAAGTGCCTGAAAGCCATACCACAAATTAGCCCAAGTCTTGCGAATAAACCTGAGTAAACAAAACTGCAAACAATCAATAGTTGTGCTGTTATGATGTAATAAGTCATCATGACTGAGAGTATGAATGCACTAGCCTTCTTCAGTTATTGAGCACACAAAATTACTGTATATTTCCATGTATAAGGTGACCTATAGATAAGATGAACCCAAAGTCTAGTTAAATTTTCAGGATTTTATCTGATACCCATAGTGTAAGATGACTAACTGGGACTTATATGACAAAACTGTAAATGAAGTTGTTTATGATAAGCTCTTTGTATCAGATGATGATCGTTATAGAAATTTTGAAAGTTTTTAATTATGTATGTAGGTGTCATGTTTTTTTATTCTATAATGAAAAATAAAGATTTTATGGCATCTTAAATGTTTTGTTGCTTAACACAGCAAAAACAACCCCAAAAACATGTTATTGAAAAATAAAATTTGTATGTTATACTAAATGTTGTTGTTATTTAACACCACAATAATAATAAATTTTAATTAGAAATATAGATTGTATGTTATCCTAAATGTTGTTATTTAACACTACTAAGAGTAATAATGATTGGCGTAAATGCACCTATGGCTCTACAAATCAAAAACGAAAGATTTGTTTACATTACTTGTTATTTGTGTATGTTACTTAGTGGAACATTTACAAGTTGTTATTTGTCTCTTGAATATTGTATTTTAATGGGAAAACAAGAAGTAAAAGTAGTTTTAATGCATTTATAACTGTCGTACAGCATTATAATGTGAATTGTTTAAACTAGAAATATTTACATAGGTAGTTACCATACCAAGGCAGTTGTTAGCCTACTGCTATCCATGGTGCAAGCATACTAGCCTACTTACCAGTGCTGATACATTACAGGATTTAAGGTTAGCTTTTTGTAACTGTTGTATTAGATGATCCCCTATTTCGGAAGGGGGGGGTAATTTTTTAAGATTTAAAGGTCACCTGATACATGAAAAATATGGTATGTGCAAATGAAATTGTTGAACAATTCCATGAGCAATTGAAGACTGCACAGGCACTGGTAGATAATTTACCTCCTGTTCTACTTTCAATACAAAATGTCATTAAGGAAGATATTGGATCTACATCTTCAGAAATAGTTTTTGATACTTATCTGACCCTACCAAGTCAACATTTTGAGGACTGTTAAAATGTACAATCATCCACAACCTTTCTAGGAAATTTTAAAGATAGAATGTCTAGCTTGACTATCTTTTTTGGCTATCAGAATTTCAACCTGGCAGATATATATACAGATCTTTATAGATCTTTATACATGTGAGTACCCCTTTGTAAGAAATGATAGCATCAAAAGCCATTGTGACCAAATTATTCAGGATCTTACAAAGTACTCAAATAAGCTAAAAATGCGCTACAGTTTGAAAAAATCATAAACACACCACAGTTACTATAGACCAATTAAAACCAGCATGTATTGATCAACAACAGCATCCAATCAAACAGAATCCTGTTCAATAGACAACTACCACTGTTTTTAACAAGGAGAATGATCAAAACAGAACTACTAAATCTTGACTCCATGTCAAATAGTCTGAACATTATAAATATATATTAGATATTGATAGATTGCTATGAAATAATTTCTACCAATCTAGAGGGGTGGGGTTGTTACACCTCCACAATCCTAAAAGATACAGATGTAGCCATGATTAAAGCAAATCAGAACTAAGGATTAAAAGTTGACCAATCAAATGAAAGATCAAGAAACTAAAATCATTAAGTTGAACCTATCACTACCTATATAAGCAGAGGAAAATCAGAATTTAAACAGTTTGTGATATAGTGAGTGGAGAAGCACGTACATTGACAAATAATGAACAACACATCTGGTTGACACATCAGCATTGTAAAATTCCACTCATTACTCCTGGATGAGGAATTTGACATGAGAACTTACTTCCTGCTGATAGATAATTGGATTAATTTGTAAGTATAAACTTTGCATAATAAAGCCAAGTACACCTCCAAAAAGCTTACACATGTGATTTATGACCAGTGTTTGCCATTCCCACAATGAACCAATTTTGCTCTGACATAGATTTATCCTTTTTTTCCCACAGCACAAGAGTTGTTATTGTTTGTTGTATAAATCAATGTTTGTGTTTATTCATATTTCTATAGATGGAGGCATTGATACCTTAGGACCGAAGAAACAAATTGTAGTTATTGCACCATCTAGAAATGCACTAGCCTTGATCAATGACTGATCACACCAAATTATGCATTTTCTCTCAGAAACTTTAACTAAGTTTTACTCAGCATAGTTGTAGTACAGGGTGCGATGGATAAATTGTCATCTAAATTATGCAAAAATGAAAATAACCCTGACATCTCGTTTTAACATATATATTTACCAAAATTACACAAAAATATCTTGAAATACTAAAGAGTAAATTTATTCAATAAAATCGCCATTAGCATCAACCATGGCCTCCAGATGGCTTCAGAATCTCCTGCAACTCTTTTGGATGGTCTCCTTGTTTAAGTTGGTAGATGCTACCATAATCCTTGACTTCAGTTCATTTTTGATGTTACAAAAAATTTTGTTGATCAACTGTGCCTCATGCATAATAATCAAGGAGGTTGCAGTCCGGGGAGTTAGGTGGCCAGACGTAAGGTGTGATTTGGTCGCAGAAATTGTTTGACAGCCATGACTGGGTTCATCTGCTTGTGTGGCATGATGCTGTGTCCTGTTGTCAAACATAGGGTCTTCCAGCAGCCACCCTCTTGACCCAGGGCAGAACTACCTCTACAAGGCACTTGATGTAAGTGTTCAGTTTGAGGACCTCACCAACAAATTCGGGAGTTCTTTTTTTTATCAGAATGATCAGAGTGAGTTTTCTGAGCTGCCATACCTTTGTAATCAGCATTAGACTCCTCCAAGTCTTTCTGAATCCTCTTCACTGTCCTCAGCTTGACACTAAACACTCGTATTTTTGTATTATAGTTTCCAGTGTGAATGCCAAGCAGTACAGCATGCTGTTTCCAAATTTATGACAGAATGAATTGTGTCATGGTGCTCTTTTTCTCACAGACGGTGCCCAACTGACCCTACTATACCCGTGCAGTTGATGTTGTACCCTGTATAATCCACAGTGATCCCTGTAAATGCTGAAGAAATACAAATGTGTCTTTTTTGTTTTTGTTTTTTTACAGTAAGTTTCAACTTGTACAAGGCCCAGGGGCAACTTGAGGTAGATGGTTATGTTAGGAGGCAATTTTTACAGATAGGAAGGGAAGATAATAAATAGATTAAGATTGTAGTGATTGGGGTAACATCCTCTTGTGGGTCAGTCCCACAAAACAGTGCCTTGCAGGAAGAAACTGTTCAAGTGTAACTTCTCACCAATCGAATACAGGGGAAATGTGAGTGGTTGCTGCTATATAAATGGCATGGTGTATTCTTGCCATGAAGGTTTGAACAGGTGGGACTAGGGAATGTAGTTCGTCCGAACACTTTCTGTGGAAGTACCAAGAGAGCAATGAGAAGCTTGCTACATCTCACCTGTGAGAGAGAGGTGTACGGTGGAAAATAATTTGTCACCTACAAAGGCTCTATTGAGACTGGAGAGTGAGGAATAATGGAAGAGAAAGTTCCAATATTTTTAGTTATGTGCAACAGGGACTAGTTAGGCCCATTAGTAGACTCCATAATCTCCCAAGACTGACAAATGTTTACTATATATAAGATCTAGCTAAATTTGCTAACTAAATATATCATATATGATTAACACATTATGAACAACTTTATTATGTGTTTTTATGACAGCATATACATTATGTTCTCAAAACTTTATAAAAATGTTTAAATTATTATCAAAAAAGAAAAATTTTGCAATACTTAGCTATAACTGATTAAAAGTTTTGCTATATTAACACTTGTTAGTCTCAGATAAGAATATACTATTGACAGGATATATATTTTTATAAATGCTCTTTCGGACTCTGCATTATAAATATTGCTTCAATTTCTATTGCATTCTTTTTCAAGACCTCTAAATTGCAGTTAATTTCACTCAAATGTGTTTTCAGTTGCCATAGCAGGATATGACAACACAACTATAAAATTCAAACAAATTCCAATGGTTCTATTTAGTTTTAAAAATCAGTAATTCTATGAGCTGGTAACTAGTCTGAAAACAAATAAAAAGTGAGTCAACAGTTTCAAAAAGTGACTAGTAGAAAGGACTAACTAGTACTGTGTCACTTTCTAAGAAACCTGTGCTGACTACTAAGTTAGTAAGTCACCTGGGCACTTCAACGTGGTGTAATGGATAGTGGGATTGTCTTGTTAGATCAGTTATGACTTGAGTAGTGAGTTTGATCCTGACTGAATGCTCCACACTTCTGGCCTTATGCCACATCTAAGCAATGCTTAGAAAATCATTTGGGCACCTTGATGTGGTGTAATGTTTAACAATCTTGTCTTGCTAGATCAATTATTGCTGAGTTGTGAGTTCAATCTTCACTGGTTGCGCCATACTTTTGGCTTTGTGCCACATCTAAGCTATGTTTAGTAAATAGCTGTTATATCTCGTGCAAGATATAATAAACAAAGTAACCCGAGTGTTGGTTTTCAATAATAGGTTTATAATCGGAGGTAAGTGTGTCAAGTACAGAGACAGAGACGGGAGTATGCTAACCTCAAAAGGTGTTAACAAACGAGGTCCTTCTCGACTGTCCGCTGTGGTCGTACTTAATCGGCAACCAGTCTGCCCATTATCGTGAATGGGGAAGTTGGGTTATATCATCACAACAATAGCCATGTCAGTAAATCATTAATTTAGAATTAATTTTTTTTTCCTGTTCTAAGGATTTAATTTGAAATTAATTTATAAAATATTTTTCTTCAATAAAACTTAGGAAAATGAAAAATTGATTTTTCTCACTATAATATCATAGAGAAAATTAAGAAAAATAATAATTACCATTAATGGTTCAGGATAGTTCTTTGAGCTAATTTATTTTGAAGAAACTATTTAAGTTTGCTTCTTTTTAAGTCAACAGAAAAATAATTTTTTTGGTCTTCATTGAAGAAAATATAAAATGAAGTGGAAAAAACCAGTGAAGATTTTTTAAAAAGAAGGAAAAAGTAAAAAGAACAAAAAAAGATAATAACAAAAAAGAAAGAAAATAAAGGAAAAAATATAAAAGAAAATTTAAAAAAAAAAAGAAAAAGATAAAGAAAACAGAAAAAAACAGGGAAAAGATTAAAAAGCAAAAGGGGGAAAAGAAAAAGAAAAAAATATTTATTCTCCCATTAGTATTTCCCCCATTATGGGCATTATAATATCTATAACATAATACAATCATATTTCACAGATGGAACAGAATGGCTGAAAGAAAAAGGAATGGCAAATAAGATTTATTCTCAGAGAGACTTTTATGCTGTTAAGTCATATACACATTTATGTCTACATATTTACATGTGACCTATGCAGAGAAAAATATAACATAGCAATCAGTGAACAAAAGAATGAAAAGATAGGGTTTTACATATAATATGGAGATTCTTCTCTGTTTCTGGAGAAGCAATGTTTAGGACTCCAGATTCAGTGGGGCTGGATTTTTCTGTTATGTACCAAGTGAAGACATATTCCACGAACAGGAAATGGTGAGCCTTTGGTTTTCCCAAATTGAGGACTGCTAGCCAGAGATAGTTTCTTTCTATATCTTGGGAAGATATATTCCCAAAGGAAAATGGCTCCATGTACTTGTAAACTGTAGTGTGTACTGTAGGTGGCATATATAGCCTCAGCCAGGAACAGTTGGCGATAAAAAAATGTAACCTCTATGTTTGATTCATGTAAAGCAAATGAAATTGACTGCCACTTTCATCACTGTATGGAGTGATGTCACATGACTCATGTGACTTTATCTCAACAAAAAGGAGATGATCACTTTTTGTATCTCCACAGATAAAAAAAATAATGAGAAAAAGATTGATAAAAAAAGTAAAAGGTAAAAAAAATAAAAAGAAGAAAAAGAAAAATGAACACGCAAACAACATAAAAAAGATTTTTAAAAAAATGAAAGAAAACATAATTAATGGACCTCCTACCATAGTCAGGTAAATATGACTGGTATTGAGATATTCATTGATCAGTCTGTTGATAATCTCTTCGCTCTCATGAGGAAATCTGATTTTTGAACTGTTGAATAAACATGAAACATTTTAACTGCTTACAAACAATGAGATAACACTAAGTTTAGAAGCAATGTTTATTTTAACACATAGAAAAATGTAAGAGACTACATTTGCATGCATAAATATATATATAAAATATGAAAGTATTAAATGTGGGTACAGCTAATTATGAAGGTGTGGATAGTGTAATGAATTATTACTGGGTAAATAAGTAAGTAATTGTTTTCTTGTAATCATTTCACCGTAAGTAAGGTAATAAAGCCACTAGGATGCAAGGGGTTACTAGGTGTTAGAGAATATGAGAAAAAAAAACTACTATTACAGAGGGAGGACAATAAAAGAACAAGAATTAAGACAGAAGATAATGACTGACATTGAAAAAAATTTAAATTTTTAAATTTAAATTTTTGAAGATCAAAAATTGAAAAGTAAGAAGGCATAAGCTTTCCACAAAATAGAAGAAATGTGATAGAAGAAACTGTTTGCATAAAATTTATGGTTACATCTGACCACGATGTGTCAAAAGGATGGTTTTTCCCTTGACACCACTATTATTTTAACTACCTTCACTCCTCGGCAATGTTTTTTTGCTTTGAAAAGTGATGATTAGAATTGTAATAAAACAAATGATGAAACATATGATGAAAGTGAATGGACACTTTGACGTGGTGTAATGGTTAACAAGCTTGTCTTGCTAGATCAATTACAACTGACTAGTGAGTTCTATCCTCTCTGGGTGCTTCATACTTTTGGCCTTGTGCCATATCTAAGCTACCCTTAGAAAATCATTATATGATAAAAGTGAATTTATACATTTTTGTCTTGAGAATTTACAACAAAAATATTAAACACTATTTTTTAGATTGTTTATTTACAAGAATAATGTTATATTTTTTAACATTTTAAAAACTAATACAATGTAATATTTATCACTTACCAATTTATAACAAAATGAAAACATTTTTTATTCATAAATTTATAAACATTTACTAAATTATTAAAATATGTGAACCAATTATAAGGAAATCCTTATTATATAACATTTTATAAAGTTTGAATCAATTGGCCATTAGCCAATGTTTTGTCAACCATTCCAATAAATAATCTAATAAATAGTGTTTATTATTATTTTTGTCAATTGTCAAGAACAATGAAAATGCATAAATTTACTTTCATATGTTTAGGATTTATTAAAATTAGTATCATTGATTTTTTAAAAATAAACATTGCTGAGGAGTGAAGGTAGTTAAAATAATAGTGGTGTTAAGGGAAAAACTGTCCTTTTGACACATCATTTTTTATGGGCATGACATCTAAAGATTACCTGATTATTTTTACAGTATTAAATGTCTTGAAAGACAAGAAATAAATCTCTCTTTTTCTTTGATGTGCATACTATATATATATATATATATAATTTAAATAAAACCAGACCACTTTAAGGTTCCATGTAATAAATTATTTCATGTTATTATCATGTAATATTAGTCTTACTATATAGTTATTCCTAAATATATTTAGTTAGATTTAGGTTGTTCTTATGTCGGCATTTAAAAACTGTGTATGTATGTATGTATAAATATAAAAATTTGTGAGTTCATATATATAATATTTAAATGTGTCAATGGCTTGACCTCCTCAAATAATTTTGAGTATGAAAGTATAGAAATTTTAAATTACATCTAACTCACTCATATCTTCTCTCTCCCCCCTCACTTCGTTAATTTACATATGCTTAATACGGCCCGTCAAAAATGTGTAAATTTCTTTTCATTTTTTGTTTCAACCTTTGGAAGTAAAGCCTGATGATCCGCAGTCCTTTAAAAGGGCTGTGGTGAAATAATTTATTACATGGAACATTAAAGTGGTCTGGTTTTATTTAAATTATTTGTTCTGGAGTTACATTGAGCTCTCTGGATTTTATCATCCTTGGGTTTACTCATACGGATTACCTAATTTTTTCATAAACTAAATATATATATATATATATATATATATATATATATATATATATATATATATATATATATATATATATATATATATATATATATATATATATAAATAAATTCCCAAGAGGATAGAACTCAATGTCCAGGACAGAATAAGGATATATATATATATATATATATATATATATATATATTGTGATGGAATCATATTTTTAAATAAGAAAATAATTATAATAATTATATATATATATATATATATATATATATATTTATATATAAGTTTAAAAAAAACAGACCACTTTAAGGTACCATTACAATAATTTATTTCACCAAAATCCTTTTTAAAGGATTTCAGATCATCAGGTAACCATTCCAACAATGAAATGAGAGGAAAAATGGAATTAGAATTTGATGGGTAGTGTAATTTTTGTAATTAAACAGGGAGGGTGAAGGTGGCGGTTAAAGAGACAATACAAAGTATAGGGGGTTAAATTTACATCTCTCTTAAATAAGCTTTATATTGGGGTAGGAGGAGGACCTAACCTTGACCTATTTATATTCAAGGTTTAATTACAAAAAATTACACTACCCATCAATTTCTAATTCCCTTTTTCTTCTCATTTCATTGTTGGAAGTGTTACCTGATGATCCGAAATCCTTTAAAAGGATTTTGGTGAAATAAATTATTGTAATGGTACCTTAGAGTGGTCTGTTTTTTCATTAAATATTAGCTCTGTTCTTCACATTGAGCTCTCAGGATTTCATCCTCCTTGGATTTACCAATTCGGTTTACCAAGTTCTTCATAACTTAAATATATATATATAAATATATATAATGAAATGGACAAAGTCCGACAATTATTTTTAAGACATTTTTATGTTTATACATTCTTTGTATCTATAAAAAGATTGTATAAACATAAAAATGTCTTATATATATATATATATATATATACATCACAATAGATATTGTAAACATATAGCTTGGCATATAATTGTTTTTTTACATTCATTTTTAATTCAAAAGTGTATTAGTTGAAAGGTATTAAAATAAAAAAGCTATTAAATGAAATTTAAATAATTTAATTATTATAGATATTAGAAAGATGAATCTTAGCAACATGATAATTTGATAAAAGTTTTAAATGATGTGAAAAATATAACATAATGAATAATGCGAATAATGAAAATAACATAATGAATAATGAGAATAATGAATATATAAGATGAGAATAATAATAAAGATTAATGTAATGATTGTGATTAGTACTATCAACATCATTATCATTATAATAAATAAATTCAGTGTTATTATGGATATTAACACCATTAGAAACAGCACAACAACAACGATAATAATAATAATAATAATAATAATAATAATAACCTTTTATATTTGGCCTCAGTCTTACAAATTTGGTATGTAAGAATAATTGTCATTAGTAAGATGTTTCTTATTTGGTACATTTTTTCAAACACACGGCAGCTGAAGGAACCAAGTGTAATGTTCAGATGTTGGGCAGAAAATGATAGCCAGGGATTAAATTTCTTTTTTTTTTTTAATTTATTCTTTTAAAGGAGTGACACTGAGTTTGAAAGTCTGGTTATAAATTTGTATAATTATTTACACTTGACTTTATCTTTATTCACAAGAAATATCTTGTATATAAACATGCAGGAATGTGAGTTTATCTAAAATAAACATTGTCTAACAGCTGTAAAAAAAAATATTCCATTAAAAAAAAAAATGCCTTTTTTGTAAATAGGATAATGTATTCATATATTTTCTTATGAGACCACTACCATCAACCATCACCACCACCGTCACCACTGGCACTGCTTCAACCAATGGCACCACCACCGCCACCATCATCATTACTATATCCCCTATATAACTATGAACCATCATCATCAACATTGTATGTAAAACAATAATACAAAAGTATAAAATGCAAACAGTATCTACATATGTGTGCATATGTGTGTGTGTTATACTCTGCTTCAAGTGTACAGCCTGTCTGAAGTTATTAAGCAAATCATATAAACTTCAATAATTCAATTTTGGTTTGAAAAAATTGTCAAATTTTAAACAATCAATTTACATGTCAAAACAAAGCCCAAGTTAAAATTTTAGGTAGTATCAATATGTTTTATTGAAGTTATTTGATGTATTCTAAAAAATGCCATTTGAAGTTATTAGGCAAAACCCCTATACTCAGTTTTCTCTTACTTTCCCCTCTCTGTAACCACTTGCATACTAGTGGCACTCTCGTCTTGCTTCAGGGGAATGCTTATAAAAAACAGCAAAAAAATCTTTAACTTCAATACAAAGGTAATAAAATTGCTGTGACCTAGGGAAGGTTACTGAATAGAATAATCACACAAAGGTTGGTAATAAACGGTAATACTTAGGACAAGAACAACATATATATGATTCGACAGCAGTGCATAGAAGAAGTAGTCAACTGCTAGAAGTGAGTCAAGTGAATTCCACAATGAATCTCCAACTGCAGACCATGTACAGTATTCATAACTGTATTTATGGGAATGAGGGCATACCCATTATCGTCTGTAGGTATGCTACAACAAAAATCATCAAAAATTGATCAACACCTATAATAGAACAAATAACAAAAACATATAAGTCTTTAAATCCTTTACATTTTAATATAGTGAGCCTTTTTCTCAATAACAGCCACTAATTTATTATCCATTGATTTTGTTAATTTTTTTTTTTTTACTTCTGCAGATTCAATTTCTAACGTGGTAGTTTTAATTACTTCTCCTAGCTCTGCTTTTCTGTTATATTTTTTACCATCTTCATATAATTTCATCTTCACAACTGACCATAGATTTTCGATCGGATTCAGATCAGGACTTGATCATGGCCATTTCATTATCTTCTCACCTGTAAATCTTTTACATTCAATGAATTCACAGGTAAGCCTAGCTACATGAGAAAGAGCATAGTCATACATAAATACTTTGAAACTGCGAGACTGGGACTTGTACCATGCAAAGAAAGTCTTGTTAATAAAATTGCAATAGTTAGCACTGTTCTGCTTCATCAACTTTGAATGGTCCAATAATGGCTTGGTCAACAATTTTAGCCCATATCCTAACACTACTGCCTCCTTGTTGCATTCTTTTATCCACAGGAATGTCTAAATTGGATAAAATTTATCTTTTGGCCCATCCATCAGGTCCATCACATGCCATTCAAGATTCATCCATGAAAATTACTTTAGAAAAGTCAATATTCATGTATTTCTAGGCCCAATTTTGATGCTTTAAAATATTTGCTTTAGTGAGAGGAGGTTAGCTTGGAAGTTTTTTTACAGATCCCTATTTACATTTTGTTCTTCTTGACTCCCTCAATTCCAGCCTTTTCAAAGATCTGAGCACTGGTCAAAAGTGGTTTACATTCAAGTTGAAGAAGCAAGTTCTTAAAGCTTTTTCCTCTGTTTCAAGTTCTCAACTTAGTTATATTTTCAACAGCTTTTTATAGCTGTGCAATGCTCCTTTGATATCTCTAATGTGGATATTCCCTCATTCAAGAATTTTGTTATTTTCTATTTTTCATCAATTGTTAGATCCTTTCCTTTAACAATGTTTCAACATATATTATGGACAAAAAAAAATAGTTTTTAGATTTCAGAGGTCTTAAGCTAATATTAGTGTAATCTGCATACTAACTTCAGTCAGTATATTTTTGTAAATTCCAAATATGTCAAAAACTCACCATTAAAAATGGCAGAAGATTTAGCAAGATATTTTACTAAGCGTGGATTTAGATGAGTTTAAATTTGACAAATATTGGTCCAGAACTTTTTGAGTTATTGAAGTTTATTTGATTTGCATAATAACTTCAGACAGGCTGCAGATTTCTTTCTGATTCACTCTACATCAAAACTGGTTGGCCATATACGAATGCTACAAAAGCAAAACTTAAATTAAAAAAATCACTCTCTGTACAGGGGCTCTGAGTGTCACATTCCTATCAATCAGAGACTGCCTGAGCAAACAAGGTTACCTTAAAGATATTCATAATGGGACCAGATTGGGCCAAGTTTATGTGCTACTTTTATCAAAACCTGTCAGTATATCATGCACATTTGTCTGTAATTGTTATAGTGGGACACATCTATTCTATAGTAAATAGACTCTCCCACCTATAATAAGTAGGAGTAGTAAGACTAACGAGGGAGTCGATCAGTTCGTTGATGTCGGACAACGTTTAGTCGAATACTAAAGTATCAGCGACCACAACTAGATTACTCTGCGTTATACCTATTATATGAAGTTGCTAACGTTTTGTACGTCGAACCTATTTTAGGACCGACTTAGTACAAATACAAGCCTCCACTGTGAAGACTCCACAACAGTAATGCATGCACCTGGTATACCCCTATCATACTGACATACTGAGTGTCATGATGGGGATATTGGGCTTCATATATTTGTGCCCAAGGATCAATTTATTGGCACGTTGCACTCTCACTCAATAATAATAATAATAATAATAACAACCTAGAAACTTGAAAGAGCACTTAAGGAGATTTGGAATTGAAACCAAGATTGTTGAGCTCTAGAAAACTAGTAATCCTTTATTTTGTGAGGATGACACCATGCCTGAAGAACACAATTTCTATTGACTATGTCAATGTGTGGCACCAACATAATAATAATAACAACAACAACAACAACAACAACAACAGAAGACTACCTAAAAACTTGAAAGAGCACTTAAGGCAAATTGGAATTGAGGCCAAGATTGTAGACCTCTATAAAACTAGTAATCGTTTATTCTGTGAGGATTCTCCAAAAAGTTCTTGAGTTGTGAGGAGTCTTGATGACACCATCCCTGAAAATAATATTGTAGGCAAGATGATCTGTCAAATAATCATGTAATGGTGCAGCGTGTATTTTGTTGGAATTTATAATAAATTATTACTGAAACTGGAGTTCATTTTAACAGTTGTGACATACACAGATCTTGTTGTAGATCATATGCACCCCTTTCAGTTCACCCTGTTTCTAAGCTAGAATGACTCTGTCAGCAGGGCTAAGAATGTACTAATTGTATCCCTGAAGTGAGGTACCTATAAAATAAAGATGTCAGTTGTTGGCAATGGATAATAAAAATTGATGCCTGAGGATGGGATCCCAGTGTCCATGAGTAGCACAAGTTTGATTCCTGCCAGAAAGCAAAAATTTTCTTTGATAAGATTTCTTGGACAGCCAGGCTGGTAGATGAAAATGAATAAAGGTACAGTTTAATAAATAAATGGAGCATCTACTCAAATATGAGTATCCACCAAAAATAATGACTACATATATATATATATATATATATATATATATTTTGAACAATAAGAAAATAAAAAATAAAAAATTAAAATCTTTGGACACATTGGGTTGTAGATTAATATTCTTTCGTTTTTTTTTATTATTATTCCATTTAGATTCCTCGACTAGTTTCGACCGAAATGGCCATCATCGTGAGGAGAAATATTTCTGCTTGCTGGTAGCAGTGAACTACAGAAATGAATGTCTTGATGGAGAAAATGAACTTTTGTCTGTAGTTTTCATTTGTTTTTTTATTTTTTATTTTCTTATCTTTTTAACATGAATCTTTTAACATTCCTTGTGTTGGTCAAACAGTCTCTTTTAAGTTGTTATCTGAAATAAGAGCTGGATAGATACATATTATTCTGAATTCTCTGGTCAGTTTGACAGTTTTATTGGACCTGGTGAGGGGATGTGTCTCTGTTTAGTGTTTGTGTGTGTGTTATTTGGTTCTTAGGGAGTGAGTGAGTATGATATGTGTAAGCGTGTGTATTGCTGTAGGTGTGTGTTATATATATATATATATATATATATGTGTGTGTGTGTGTAAAATATATATAAAATATATATATAATGTATATATATATATATATATATATATAAAATAAAAGGAAGAGGTTATAGTAGTTTCAATGAGAGAAAAGTGTGTATATTAAAAAGAAGAGAGAAACCGCAAATGTTTTTGGTTGTATTGTGGATTTAAAAAAAAAATATTATGCTTTATTTTCCATAATTTTGCTACACGTGTTTCTGCTCTCACAATCGTCATCAGGCAAAGGGTGGAAATTTTCACATATTAAAAAAATAATTCATTTTTTTTTTATGTTTTTCAATTTTAAATATTCTTGATATGAGACATTTTCTTTTTTGTGTTAGTGATCCAAATGTCTTTCTTGAACTGGCAGGGAAAGGTTCTGTGTGAAGTGTTATAAAACAGTTAAGATTAGTTTGAGAAATGATCGAGTAGTTAGCAGCATTCTTATCTTTTAATGACCCATGTGTGTTCTTAGATCTATTTCCATTTTTGTGTGCTTTTGTCAGCATGCATATATGTGTATATCCCCTCTCCATACATACACACTGTCTCACTACAAGGAATCAATGAACACATCTGTACACCCATGCACACATACACACACATACACAAACAACAAACACACAAATGCACAAACACACATGCACATACCGTTCCATTACAAGGAATCAGTACATACACACATACACATACTTCCCAAGTTACATGGAATCAGTATACATACACACACACATACATACACACATATGTAAGCAAATATATGGATATAGATCCGACAGTATGAAGAAAAATATACAGAAAAAACAAACAAAAATTTTAATATGCAATTATGTTGTATTAATGTTAATATAAAGTCAACGTCGGATGTTTCAGTCTATTTTAGACCATCATCGGGACATATTCATTAAACATAATTAACATTAGAACATAAAAATGTCTAATATTTTGAAATAATTTTTGATTTGCTTTGTAACGTGGAGGACTTCAAGCTTATATGAAGATATAAGAACCTATTGTTTTTTTAGAGTTTTATGTAGTTCTTCTAGGTGGGTTTTTTGGAGGTGTTTATCAGTCACTATAGTACAAAGCCTACATGCTAGAGAATAGGGGATGGATCTTAGGCAGCTTTTTGGGTGATGGCTCTTGAAATGAAGATATTGTTGGGTATCTGTAGGTTTGTGATAGATATCTGTGATTATGTGGTTGTTTTTATTTCTAATGAGTATATCTAAAAATGGTAATTTGTTAAAATTATATTCTTGTGTGAATTTGATTTTTGGGTGTAAGTTTTGAAGTAGTGTGTAGAATTGGTTAATATCATCCAATGAGGATTTCCAGAAAATGAAGCAATCATCTAAGTATTTTTTCCAAGATTTAGTGAATTGGGTTTTTATATTTACACCATATATTTGTTCTATCCTTTCATAGAGGTTTTCTTCTAGGTAAGCTAATGTTAGGGTGGCATATATTGGTGCCATTTTTGTTCCCATTGCAGTACCTAGGGTTTGAATATAGTTTTTGTTGTCAAATTCAAATGTGTTATTGTTTAGAATTAGGTCTATACTATCGATAATGAACTCTGTAGTGAATCTCGGATGTAGTATTTCTGGATGTTTTTCGATCCAGAATAAGATTGCCTTTTTCCCTAGTTCATTGGGTATATTGCTGTATAGGCTACTAATGCCAAAAGTTGCCATAAGCATTACTGGATCTACCTTTTGTGGTATACAGTTAAGGAAATGAATATTGTCTCTGATGTGGCTTTTAATTCGCTTAGTGAATGGTTGCAATATTATGTCTATTAGGTTACTGAGTTTGCTAGTTGGACAGGCTGGTCCTGCTACTATTGGTCTGAATGTAAGGTCACTGGGGTTTGGGATGCTAATGTATTCAGATTTTTGTGTCTGTATAGCTGCTTTTATTTCACTTGATTTGTGAATTTTAGGTAGTTTGTAGAAATTGCTTGTTTTTGGTACAAAGTTTATTAGGAAATCCTTCTCTTTTTTGTTAATATTTTATTATGTGTTGTGCAGAGTTTTGTAATTTTTGATATAATGTTTTTGTCTATGTTAGTGTCAATTAATTTGTAGTTGTTCCTATCCTCTAGTGTTTCTAGAATTTTTGTTTTATAGTATGTTCTGTCCATGATTACTATAGCACTGCCTTCATCTGCTTCTTTTATAATTATGTTATTATTTTTTCGGATGCTCTCTAACACTTAGTCTTTGTCTGTATGTAAAGTTGTTGAATGGTTTGGATTTTTCTCCACCCTTTGCCTGATGACGGTCACAAGACCAGAAACACGTGTAGCAAAATTATGGAAAATAAAGCATATTTTTTTAAAAATCCACATTACAACCAAAAACATTTGCGGTTTCTCTCTTCTTTTTTATATATATATATATATATATATATATATATATATATATATATAGAATAATGTTTAAATTGATGGAAATCTGTCAGATTAGTAAAAAAACCCTTTCTAAAATTTTCTTTATTTATGCTTGCATATGAAACTGTGCAGATATGAAAAACTTTGAGATATCTATGACAGGAAGAATTTTGCTTAAAAGCACTAATTTGGGCTTGCCTGAGTGACTATTCTCCATGGCCAAGTAAGGTATGCCAGGTTAAATGGTAGCTCCCTCTGCCAGGTGGGACATAAGTTCAATTCCTGCTGCTGAGTGCAAATTTTTCTTTATTAAAATTCTCAAACAGTCGGGTTGGTAGATGAAAATCAATAAATATACTGTTTAATAAATAAACAAAGCACCTACTCCAATACAGTATCCACTAGAATAATATTAAAAGTGATATATATATATATATATATATATATATATATATATATATATATATATATACAGCACTCTGGGTGTTACTATTTTGGTTTGATGAGCAATGAGAGGGCACAGTCTGCTAAAATGGATTAGCCTGTCAAACCATATATATATATATATATATATATATATATATATATATATATATATATATATATGATAAAGAGAGAGAGAGAGAGAGAGAGAGAGAGGGGGAAGCCAGACAAAGTTTGATAAATTTGACAAAGTGTAAAACTGTTTTATTGACTTATTTATGTGTTTTGCCATTGTAGGCTTCAACAAATCAGAACAAAACAAATATGTGTGTGTGTGTGTATATGTGTATGTGTGTGTGTATGTGTGTGTGTATGTGTGTGTGTATGTGAGTGCTTCAGCATTAAATTGTTATTAAGTTGGCGTACCTCTCTCTGCACGATTATATGACTTTTGTATAAAATCAGTTATTTTAGTTTACAGTTTTCTTTTCTTTATCTTACTTATTATAAAACGCAGATTGTGTGTGTGTGTGTGTGTCTGTACGTTTATATATTGGATCGGATTTCCTAAATTTTTAAATCGATTTCAACAAAACTTCACATGACTGTGTAAAATTACCTTCTTGGTGGTTCTGACAGTGCCAAAAATTGGAAAAACACAATTGTTTTTGCATGAAATCAATTTGAAAACAAGATAAAACATGATTCTGTTGCCAGAATGAAAGGGGGACAACTCATATTGAGTTATACTTATAAAACCCAGGTTGTTTGTTTGTGTGTGTGTGTGTGTGTGTGTGTTCCTTCGTTTATATATGGGATTGGATTTCCTACATTTTTCAACGGATTTCAACAAAACTTCACTTTTTTTTGGCAGGTAGTGTTTCTTATTGTCTTGCACACTTTTTTCTTTATTTTTACATTCAGAATGCTTTAAAAATTCCATTTACAAGACAATTGTTTATAATAAAATTCTTTTCAATCGATAGAATCATTACGATTGAAAACAATGTTTTTGTTTGAGTTTGGGTTTGACCAATTCGTAAAAAAAAAAAAAAAAAACTAATTAAGACATGCGTGTCCGTCAACCTCAAACAATGATCTTTGTCAATTTTATTTTTCAGTCTTTATGATGGTCGATACTTGATCTATCTCTTACTGTTACATCCCTGGGCAACGCCGGGCTCTACTGCTAGTATATATATATGACAAAAATCAATGTATGCAATATTTATGGATAAAACACTTAATATCAGACCTAGAGCATCTGTTGATATAAAAATATAAAAGTTGACACCAAGGTCAACAGTTAGTGGTGACAGTTTCTTTCGTGCTTGAATGCAATCTTTAGTGTTCAAGCATGAAACAGACTGTCACCGCTTGGTGTTGAGCTCAGTGTCCACTTTACATACATATATATATATATATATATATATATATATATATATATTGGCTCTCTTATAAATGCCCTTCGTTTTTAGTTTGGCCCTTCCCGCATTTTTTTTTCTCTCTCTCTCATCTCCTGGATTTAATGTTTAGATCATATCATTTTTTATTGTGCATAGTGTCACCACAAATGTATGCACACATTTCTGGTGTCTGTTTTTTAATTTTAATTTAGGTCAGCAAATTGGTAGTAAATTATGCATCGAAAAATAATTCATATTTATCTGTATCTCACTCATTTAAACCGTTATTTAACTCCTCTCTTTAAAACTATTAATCTTTAAAATTTTAATCCCCACCTTCACCTTTAGGCTTTCCTGTTCTTCTTTCTTCTGTTACACCTCTCTCTAGAGCTTTCATACATTTCCCTTTCACACTTGTTTTCCACTCCCACACATACACTCTCACTAAAATTTTGCTTTTTATACTCGGAGTTATATTTTCCGATTTCTTTTTGAATTTGTAATTCTGATGAATTGGATCATGATTACGATTCCAATGTAATAAATTATAATCATGGAATATTAGTGTTTGAGCCTTTTTTATTATATTCTTACTCTGTCCTGGACATTGAGTTCTACCTGGATTCTATCCTCTTGGGAATTCATATATATATATATATATATATATATATATATATATATATATATTGACCATTAATATTCTCTCTCTCTCTCACTATATATATATATATATATATATATATTGAAAATAAAGTTATTATACATTTACTTAAAATAAAAAGTAAAGCACTGGAGTAGGTGGCTTGTAGTTCGAACAGTATCAGTAATTAATTTAATTTTGTTTACCATAGCATTTTATTGTTATTAACTGGAATTAACCAGAACCATGTCCCATAGCAGACTGTAAGGAGAAACAAAAAGGAAGGTCTTACATATAATATGGAGATACTTCTGTGTCTGGAGAAACCATGTTTAGGACTCCAGATTCAAATGGGCTGGGTTCATCTATATCCCAGGCAAGGATATATTCCATCAACAGGAAACAGTGAGTCTTGGGTTTTCCCAAATTAACTACTGTGAGCTGGAGTTTCATTCTGTATTGTGAAAAGATATATTCTCAAAGAGAAATGGCACCATGGACTTGTAATCTGCTGGGGTGAGGCAGATTTAGTCTCATCCTGGGCCCCTTTACCCAGGCTAAAAAAAAGCACTGTCACATGGTGGCTGCTGTAAGCAAAACTGAATTTGACTGCCACTTTTGACACTGTATGATGCGACATCACTAATGGCTGTCATGTGACCCACATGTCTTATCTCTACCAAATGGAGATAAGAACCTTCTGTATCCCTACTTAGTCATAGCAATAATTGAGTAAACGAACTTCCAAAATTTGTGATAAAATTTAAGACTGAATTTTAATTGCATTTTTACAACAAAGTTTCTATATGTAATGTTATGTTGTATTATAATGTTAATTTAACCATATTTGTTAATATCTAGTCATGTGTGTTAAGATTATGATGTTATATAACAATAGTTGTAAATGGTTCTATTTTCTGTAGTTGCCATCATATTGATGTGAGACACAAGTGTTACTGTCTTGATTATACTTTGGAATAGCAGATTTATTTACACTTATTACCTCAATTTCTTATTCAATTCTAACTATTAATATTTTGCTATTACTGCTTGTTTAATTGAAATTATACTATAAAAATAAGATGAATAAATAATAAATAAATATAAGAAAATGAGTTGCAGAAAATTTCTGATAGTACAAGAAAGCAAAAGGTACAGAAGGTACAAGAAAATGGAAGGTACCTAAAGGTTGCAAGAAAATGGAAGGTACCTAAAGGTTGCAAGAAAATGGAAGGTATCTGAAGGTTGCAAGAAAATGGAAGGTACCTAAAGGTTGCAAGAAAATGAAAGGTACTTAAAGGTTGCAAGAAAATGGAAGGTACCTGAAGGTTGCAAAAAAATGGAAGGTACCTAAAGGTTGCAAGAAGATGAAAGGTACTTAAAGGTTGCAAGAAAATGGAAGATACCTAAAGGTTTCAAGAAAATGGAAGGTACCTAAAGGTTGCAAGAAAATGAAAGGTACTTAAAGGTTGCAAGAAAATGGAAGGTATCTGAAGGTTGCAAGAAAATGGAAGGTACCTAAAGGTTGCAAGAAAATGGAAGGTACCTAAAGGTTACAAGAAAATGAAAGGTACTTAAAGGTTGCAAGAAAATGGAAGGTACCTAAAGGTTACAAGAAAATGAAAGGTACTTAAAGGTTGCAAGAAAATGGAAGGTACCTAAAGGTTGCAAGAAAATGAAAGGTACTTAAAGGTTGCAAGAAAATGGAAGGTACCTAAAGGTTGCAAGAAAATGAAAGGTACTTAAAGGTTGCAAGAAAATGGAAGGTACCTAAAGGTTGGAAGAAAATGGAAGGTACCTAAAGGTTACAAGAAAATGAAAGGTACTTAAAGGTTGCAAGAAAATGGAAGGTACCTGAAGGTTGCAAGAAAATGAAAGGTACCCAAAAGTTTGCAAGAAACCAGGAGGTTACAACAAGTTATAAACATCAGAAGGAAATGAAGATAGAAAGAGAAGAAGAAGCAGAACCTAAATGAAACCAGTGAAGTGAAAAATTTCTAATAATAATAATTGAACCGTGAACTTCAAGAAAAAGAACAATGTTTTTAAAGTCCTACTGACTCTGGTAAATCAGCCAATTTTCTCTGTTTCAATTTTCACTTAAGTAAGTGTATTTTTTTTAACAAATATGTATTTTGAACATTTTTAAAAGGAATTCTGGGTTCTGTTCTGAGTAAAACACGCTTGACCCAATGAACATAGAAACAGATGTAACAACGCAATGGTGAAGCAATGCATTTAAACTAATGAATTTAAAATGAAACTGAAGATAAAGATTTATTTATCAACAAATAACAATTTATTTGGATATTATATACATGTGGTGAATATGATAAGACCCTTGAAAACCAGGGTGTGTTCATATATACACATTTGAGATGCTTTTAAATAAACACTTTAAAGTAAAAAGTAAACAGACATTTAGGTTTGTTTAATAAAAACCTTTTGAAAGAGGAACTTTTGCATACACTCATTTAGATATGTTTAATGAAGTCCATAAGAAATGGAAAGGTACGAAAAGTTGTTAGGCACACATTGAGGCGTTGTAGAGAAAAATAAATGATGATGAGGGATCAAAAAGTGCAGTGTGACCCTCGCTGGCAGGCCAGCTCTTTTTCTTCTTCTTCAGTTGCCTCAAGGAAATGGATTGTGTGTCTCTCTTTCCCGGTCATTACATTGGGCAGTTGTGAAACAGATACTAATTCAGCCGTGCCTACTTCAACTTCCTCTTTGTCAATTCGTACATCCAGCTCTAACACATGCAATCCACTGAATGACTTTCTTCTTTTCGTGCTGCTGGCACCCCTTCATTATGCTATTCCAAGATGGCCAAAATTTGCATGTGTGCAAATATCGTCTCATCTTGAATGAGATAGGTGTGCATAAATTGTGTCTTCAATAGCGGCCATATTTCTTTTTTGTCATCACTTTGCAGGCAAGACATGTTCTCACTTGTTTCGAATTTCAAGGTAAGTCATGTCTTTCATTACAGGTGTGTTTAATAAAATCCATAAGAAATGGAAAAGTTCACAAACACACATTGAGATATATGTAATGATAAAACCCCTTGAAAAGGGAAAAGTTTGTACCTTGGTGTCATTGTAGAATCTACATCAAAAAAGCAGGAAATGTTTCAGTTGATTAGTAATCCATTTGAGTTGACAATGTGGAATCCATGCTCCAACTGGCTTTTGTTTGCTTTATAGTCTGTATTTATAGATTCTCTTAAGCAGGTGCTGGCTCAGAAAAAAGTGTCTAAAAAAAGCAAGGAAAGTACTGTCAGTGGTCAATTAATAATTTACATTATATTTCAAATATTTTCAAAATGCTACCAGAAATGCCACTTGAAACTGATGTGTAAATAACTGACTTTGCTCATTTGACTTTTGAAATGGAAACTTTTCGTCAACCTGACAAGTGGTCTTTTTTAAAATTCACCTGAGTTGTCTGTCATGTAACTGACTGTGAGGTCACTGTTGCTAAGCAGAAATTGACCAGACATGTCTGTCAATGATAATCAGGTCATAACAGTGTGGTGATATATTGGGTTGGCAACTAAGTTCCTACCGTTTTTTTTAATTTAAATTTTTTAAAAGGTTTAATAAAAAATAAAAACTAATTACTCAATAATGTATTCTCCCTTGTTTACAATTTCCTCCCAACGTTCATCAAGATTTTCGATACCTTGTGCATAGAAATCACCCAGTTTCAACTCAAAAAATTCATCTATCCAAGCTCTCAATTCTGCATCAGTATTGAACAAAACTCCACACATAGCATTTGAAAGAGATTGAAAGAGGTGGAAATCCATCAGGTGTGGTAGCACTTCCCAGCTATGTGTTTGAATGGCTTCCTTGGTCATATTGGGGATATGAGGGTGGGCATTGTCGTGCAGCAAAAGAACTTCATGTTGCCGATTAGGTCTTTTCTCTTGAATAGCCATGTTGAGTCATTCCATCTGTTGAACGTAGAGTTCCGTGTTGACCATTTGGTTCCGTTCAAGCAATTGGTAATAGATAATCCCTTCCCAGTCCCACCATATGCACAACATTGTTTTACGCAGATGGAAATCTTGTTTGTAGTGTCACTTGTTTAGTGGGGCTAAGCCATTTCTTGTGCTGCTTCATATTGATGTACAGGCACCATTTTTCATCGTCAGTAACAATTCAGTAAAGAAATCGTAGCTTGTGACCATGAGTTGAGTGGTGATGAGCAAGCAACCCAGCAGAGATTGTCACTTGTTTATTTTTGCTGTTGTCATTTAAGCATGCGGAACACATGCAGAACACTTTTGAACCTTTCCCATCAACTGAAGATGCTTCTCTATAGAAGTGTGGAAACATTCCATTTTCTCTGCTAGTTTCCTTGTCATTTGATGAGAATTTTTGTGCAAAAGTTGGTTTAATTGCTGTTCATTGAACTCAACTGGATGGCCAGAACAAGGTGTGTCGTTGAAGCCAAAATTTCCATTTTTGAACTTGGCATGCCAATCTTTTAGCTATTTGGTTCTTTCATCTATGGCATCCTCTGCACACACAGCACAAATGTTGATCAGCTTTTGTGGCCTTAGAACTTTGATTAAAAGCAAAGGGAACAAAGTGTTGAAAATGCTCATTTTTCTTAACTTGACATTTTAATGATCTGAAAATAAACAGAAAATAATTTAAATTAACTCGAAAAAAAAAAAAAAAAAAAAATATTACAAAATGATTCCAAAATAGAATTCTTGAAAAAAACAGATTTAAAAATTTAAAAACACAATAGATTCCAAAACTAAAAAAAACAAATCAGCAGGAACTTAGTTAACAACTCAATATGTGTGTATAGTTCACATATTTGAAGTAGTTGGTTGAAAATGTGGTTTACAGACCATAATCTGTTTTCTTCTATGTCTAACTGTTTTAACTTCTTGTAGGCAAATTTCGACAAAGTTTAATTTAGGACCAGGCAAAAATGGTGTGTCAAAAAGACATTTTTCTTTTGATACCACTATAACCATTGTAGGGATGGAAAAGGCGATTATCTTCCTTTGATCAAGATGAAGTCATGTAGGTTCTGTGACAGCCGCTTAGTGATGTCACTGCATAGTGATGAAAGTGGTGGTCAGTTAGTCAGCTTCCAGAAGTCAAACCAAGCAGTTGTTTATTTTTCTGCTGAGGATAAATCTGCCTTTTCCCAGCCAGCTGCCATGTAGTGCAGCTTATAAGCATATGGTATTGTTTTCTGATGGCTATATATCTTCACTAGATATAGAAAATATCTCTGGCCCTCAATCCTCATTTTGCAGAAAACCCAGGACTCACCATTTCCTGTTTGCGGAATATGTCCTTGCTAGCAATTTTGCAGATGAATCCAGCCTGCTAGAATCTGGAATTCTAAATATGGCTTCTCTAAAAACACAGAAGAATCTCCAACAGCTACAATTCTCATTGGGAATTATTACATGTAAGTTTCTTTTTTTTTGTTTCCTTTTCACTTTGCTTGTTATGTGTTGTATTTTCTCTGTTTGGGACATGTGTAAATATGTATATATAATTTTGGGTCTGACTTAGAGGCATAAAAATCTCACCTGACAAACAAGCATGATTGTCCTGTCATCCATCCTGTTCCATCCACTACATAATGGTGGACTATCTTGTCGTATTTGATGTATGAGGATCAAGCAGCTCAATACCTAGGAACTGACAGCCACATACCAGCACATATGATTTGATTATGGTAGTAAAGGCTTTGTGCAGAGCCAAACACACTTTTTGAAAGGCTGAATACAGAGACCTGGTGCACTACGTGCCACAAAGTCCCCAAACAAAACTCTGCAGGTTTTGAATTCAGAGTTTTCCTTTTCCTAGACCAGTTGCCATCCAAGGCTATATAACCCAGTCTGTCCTGCTATTTACCCATAGCTAGAGGAAGAAGAGGAGGATTAATACCTTTCCTAAGGGTATTAGCATGTAAGTGAATGTTATGGATTCAACTGGAATTTGAACTCAGCTCTCTGTTTCCTCAATCCTAGCTAATATTCACTACTCCAATGTGCCTCCATATGATATAGTATTATATCATGAATATAATAATGCCCATAATGGGGAAATTTAAATGGGAGAATAAATCTTTCTTCAATAGTGTACCCATTATCTGCATCAACCCAACATAACATGATATATCATTTACTTCCATTGCCGTTGTTGCAAGTTAAATTCATGCTGTAGTTACCAAACTGTTGCAACACAGCTCTTAGTTAGACTAAAAGCAGTGGCAACAATATTTTGCATATGTAAATAATGTGTGTAATGAAACAAAATAAATTTCAACAAGGTGATATTTTATATTTTTTTGTTTGTACATAACTGAGTGTATGTATAGCTGGCCACTCATATTCGAGGATACTCGTCTACTAGGGCGACTAGCCAATCCCTATTGTAGACGCTTGCTCAGGTGCAGTTGTATTTATTCAACACCCACAGAGACCACCTGTGGTTTATACTGCAACTATGCTGTGCAGACCTTAGTTACAGTTTCTGGGAAAGAATGTGTTATCTAGCATGATCAACAATTTGAACAAGGCCAGCACGCTCAAGCCCTCGGCCACAATGACTTGTGACTTCGTGCTAGCACAGCTATTGACAGTACGTAAGGGTTCTGTCTACCCAACTTCACTCACGAGGCTTGGGTCAACCTGTGTAATAGTTTTCAGGCACTTTCCAAAGGTGCTGCATGATGAGATCAAACCCTCCAGTTTGATAACATCAGGAAGTCTCCTTCCTGACAAATCAACTATGGTGAGATTTGAACCTGGGTCTCATGGTCAGAATGCAAACGTTCTAACCACTTGACCTATTACATAAGTGAGTAAAAAAAAATTCCTATTTTTTAATGCCATCCTTATTTTGTGTGCATACTTGTGTATTTTCTCTCTTTTTACATAACTGAGTAAAAATAGAGAAAATACACAAGGATGCATGCAAAATAAGGAAGACATTAAAAATTAAGAATTGTGTGGGTGAAAATATGCATGTGTATGAGCATGAAAGTTCTGTCATTAAGGGGAAAGATATCCCTATGCTTGGGAACAAAGTCCAGTTGGTGTTGTCACTAAAACAGTTTATGTGGAAAATAAAGTGAAGTCAGGAAGTGTCCCTATTTTATAGACACTTAACAGCCCTGACTTCACTTTCTTTTCCACGTACACTGCTTTAGTGACAACACCACGACAAAGCGCCCGTTTCTTTTACATTGTGAAGATGACAAATAGCTAAAAAAAAAAAAAGAAGAAAAAAAAAAAACAGAGGAAGGGAAGGGAAATAACTCTAAAATCCTTACACGAAAGGGACATAACTCCAAACCACGTGTTGAAAATGGTTTGAGCGGCAAATAATTCATATTTTTAAGCAGCTTGCTTGTATTTCGTTATTTTCTCTGCTGAGTAACAGATTTTCAAATGTATTTTGCATCACATTATTTAAAGACTAACAGAATATAATGGAACGTAACGAAGGAGTGGATTCATTACGCCAGTTACTTGGTATGTTTATATTGTCTTTCTGTGTTTTTTGATGTAAAAGTTTACAAAAGCACTAACAATAACATTCGTCATTATTTACAATGACATGTATGTGCAAACACTAAGCATTTGTCAATTAATTAAGTAACAGTTACGAGTAAAATTTGTCATATTTTCAAAATAAACTATCTTCACTTTTCTTACCTTGTGAAGTATATTCTTAATTTAGCACATAAAAATTAATTTAAAATTAAAACTGACACGTTCTCACTTAAAAAAAATCTATTCAACGTTCTTAGATTTTGACACGAACAAAGTCACTATTTGCACAGTCTTAAATTAATGCACCTATTTTATATTCTATTTTTACCATATGAAATTTACTAATTATCTCGTTTACTTAGTTACTTTTTTAGCAGGTAAAATTGCTAAAGTCTGGTTTAGTCTCTTAATTTCATTTACGTAGTACAAGCAAAAGATAATTTTTAATGTTCAAGAATTATTTGTGTTTTGTTATTTTGTACAAGAAATCATTTTGTATTCAATTTACTTCACACTTTTTTCTCTAATACTCGTAAATATTTTTGTATGTACATTTCAACAAAAGTGCAAAAAGAGTAAACCTAGCATTCAATTTTGCACGGAATTAAGACTTTTTTGGAAAATAAATTTGAAGGGATATTAGCGCTCGGGTGTTACAATATACATTTACCTTTTTAGTTTTACATATTCCTAACTAGCAGAAATTGACCCCACGCTTTTTTTTATTTTATTTATTTTTTTTTATAAATCTACAGACTCTTTTCGCATTATTTCCGGGTGATCACTTTGTTTTTATTATTTTATAAACGACGTCAGCGTATGACCTATCGGTTATACTTTGCCATGCAAATTGTTTTATTATTTCACCTAAATTAGTTATGACCACAATCCAGTCAGAGTTGAATGCGGAGAGAAAGTTTGAATTATTATTATTGTATAATTTGTTGGTGCCGTCTTCTCAAGCTGAAAACTATTCGTATCAGTTCGAACCTAGTAAAAATAGTGTTGAACTTTGCAAAAATATCATGTTCTGTATAGCAGTGTATATGCTGTTTTTTAAATCTACAATTCAATAATTGATAATAAACCTACCTACAGTATTTGGGCGGAGGCACGGTGGGAGTAATAGTGGTTCGGATTGAGGAATCGGAGACCCGAGTTTGAATTCCAGTCAAATCCATTAATTTCATTTACGTGCTAATTACCCTCAGCTACGGGTAAATAGTAGGACAGACCGGGTTTTATAGCCTTGGATAAAAGAAATGGCAACCTGCTGCAGGAAAAAATCTGCCTCGTCAGTCATATTTCGAAAGATACATGATCGCTGAAGCGTGTATCACGCACACGCATGGACCAAGACAAATGTTAATTAAAGAATGTTGTTTAATGGGAGAACGAAGGACAAGATTTTTTTTTCACATTCGTTCATGCAAAGAGAGAGAGAGAGAGAGAAAAAAAAAGAACATTGTTTAAAAAATATCGGTCATAAATGTAATAAATTGAAAAAAAGTAAAAAAAAAACGTGGCTTTAACTACAGTTTTTCTTCAAGTAAAAAAACGTTGTTTCCTATTTAGCAAAAATAAGAAAATCGAATTTAACATTTTAATTAAGTCTTTTCTTTTTTACTCAAGTCACTTCTTGACTAAAAAAAAAAAAAGGGTATCAACGTTTACTTTTCTAAAGTGCGTGATCAAGTTGATACACACATTAAAAAAATAGACAACTGCACTTTCTATTTTCTTTTGCACATATTGAAAAAAAGTAATGATGACTTATTCGGACTAATATCCTCATCATTGTTGTAAAAAAACAAAAACAATCGGATAATTTTTCAATCAAACACTAAACTTCATTATCTCGAAATCATAGTCGCGCTGCAAATAAATTTAATTTTAAGAAGAGAATTATTTATAGTTGAGTTGATTAATCTTTACATTTGGCGCAGGTTATTAATTTTAATTTTTAAACATTTACTTGCATTTAAACAACAAGGAGTTTCTGCTTTGTTTTTAATTTTACACATTTAAAAATGTTTAATTAACTTTCAGCCCAAGCAACTTATTTCGTGTTTCGAATCTTCGCTAGAAAAAATGGAAAAAAGAACATGAATTAAAAAAAAAAGAAAAGAAAAGAATCCTCTTTAAAGATACCTGATTTTTCAATAAAATTTAAAATCAAGTATAATTTTAATTTTTAAATCAATAGTTTTATAATTTACTGTGCAAGTTTATCATTATTAAAATAAAATGATCTTATTCTTATTTTATGTTGAATTTTTTTTCTCTCTTTTTAGATTTACATTTAATGTTTTAAGAAGACTTGTAATGTGTCCAATTTTTTAGTGTTAGTTATCTGGTGTTAAATGTGTGTGAAAATCAGTCTTCTGTTTTTTTTTTGTTTTTAATGATGTATCTGTGTTACTACTGCTGTTAGTTTTCGATATGTAATTCACAGTGAACCGCCGTGAGAAGGCAGAAGAAGCCGAATCTTGTGGTGATGGATCATTGCAACATGAAGCATATCAAATGATATCTTATCACCAGAATGTTGGAAACACTTTTGAACAAGTTGTAAGTACCAGAAAAAGTATTTTATTTTTAACACGTAGAGTATGGAACATGTTTAAAAAAATGTATTGTAGCAGTTTCTGTAAGTAAAATGTTTGCTTTGGCCATAAGTTTTTTTCGCTTTGATCTGCTTAAAACACGATTGCCTTTTTTTTAATCACAAATTTAGAAGAAAAAAAACCAAACAACTATCTACGTCTTTGGTTAGTGCTTTGAGAGTAATTACAATGCCCATTTTTTTGTTTGGGTGAGTGACTCTTCTCAATGTTTAAAGCATGTTAAAAAAATCTATTTTTTATTTTTAGCCATTTTCTTCATTGTTGGAATTACAATTTTTTTCTGGATATTTTTATATGAAATTCTTTAATCTTAAAGCATGTTTTTATTTTTGATTTATTGTCAATGGCTTGGTTACCGTTTTTTACCCAATAACCATACGGACCTGAATAAAATAATAAAAAAAGCAGTTGATTTTGACTCCAAATTGGAACAAAAAAAAATACATTGCTAATAAATACGGTAGACTAAATTCGAAGAAAACCCAAGAAGAATAACTAATAATTTAAATTATAAGATAAAATTGCCACTTTGCTAGATCCAACTTCAATAGGCAATTTAACTTACTTACAAAATTAAAAGGTAGATAAAGTTAGTTTTATGATCAATGGTTCGATGATGCCCTCCTAGGTGTATTTCAATTTGTTATTGGGATGAGACAATTATTACATCACTAGTCGATTAGGTTATTGCCTTTTTTTTTTTTTTTATTTTTTTTTTTAGTCAATTGTTTTTTAGCCTTGTAAATAAAAATACATTTTTTTTTATTTTACCTTTTTTTCTTTTTCCTTTCTTTTTTTTAACACGTAAAGCAGCAAAGTACCAAAATGAATTTTTTTATTCATATCCAGTTTGTCCTGAATCATTGAATTGCAATAAAATTTTTTTTTTTTTTTTTTTTTACTGTACTTCATTATTTGATTTTAGACACAAAGAATCCCTTGTTTTTCTGTCAGTAACTGTAGTAAAAGTGAAACAATAGTAATTTATTAAATTTAACAAAAAATTAAAGTTATTGATTTGCTTAGTATTTTTTTTATTATAAAAACGTAAGTCATCAAAGGCTGAGATAGCTGTTTCAAATTCAAAGGTATGAAAAATTCAAGAATAAACAAACTCTTACTTTGCTTTCAATTATTTAAAAAATAAAAAACAACAAAAAAAAAAAAACGGTCTCAAATATTGAGACATATTCTCTTAATGAAAAAAAAAATTTAACTTGCAGAAATGACCCTATATGACTTTTTTTTTTTCTTCAACTAATTTCTCTAATAATTGTAAAAGAATAAATTCTTATTACAAGTATGTACACCTGTATATAAAAACATAAACTATGTAGATGACATTGTGTTGATAGCAGACACAGAAAGAAAACTGAAAGAACTCTTAGACAGGGCAGGTAGTTTAGAAATGCCAATTCTCTACATGTGAAAGCATGTGCGATACCCTGCCCTCGACAGCTGCCAACCAGGGGAGGTAAGTTTTGGTGGCTAAGGCAGTACTGCCACCTCTGGTGCCACCAGCAGCTTTTGCCACCATATAGGGTATTATTTTTGTATACATTTAATATTAAATGTTCTTCCCCTAATAAAATTCAGTAGAAATGTTTGATAATCACAAAAAAAAAAATGAAGTGTAGAATTTGAAAGAAGAAACAAATTTAAGTTCAAGTTTTGATAGATTTAAAATGTCTCTAAGGTGTAATGTAAAAATTACTTTGTCTCTTTTACTGAGTATGAAGTAAAAAAAATCTTTGAATTTTGAAGGAAATTAAGGGAAGTAATGTTGGATTAAAAAAAATGCAATAAAACTCATCAAGAAGTTTTAACATTTGACCAATGGGTAGACCGAATGATTATAAAGAGGTTTGTCTATGAAACTCTAGATTTGAGGTGCTGAATGAAAATATATACATATATGTGTATGTATATATATTTATATATTTTAGATATGTATGAGTATATTTACCACTAATATTATCAATCATATATAATTTTTTTTTTTTAAGTGTTTCACCCCAAGCAAGGCTGGAAGCCACTAGCATGCAAGGGGTTACAGACAGTTGGAGCTAGAGTAAATAGAAGTGATAGAGGAAAAGATGAAGAGAAGGATAGGGGATAGATCAGGGCATCTGGAGACGTCTATTGACATTACATTTGAATAGTTGCAGATCATAGCTATCAGGGAAACGGGAGGAGGGGAGGGAGTTCCACAGGTGAGAGGTGCGAGACATGAAGCTATTGGAGTAGAAGAGATGGCTACATTTAGCAGTTTTGGCAGTGAAAGGGTGTGAGTGAGATGCCAGCCTAGTAGAACGCTTAAATTCATGAAGTTTGTGAACCAGCGAAAACAGCTCCTTGGAGCAGTTACCATGAAAGTATTTGTAAAAAAAAAAAAAAAAAAACAGAGGGTGGCGACGACACATCTGTGAGAGAGCGACTGCAGACGAGATCAGAGCCAATTATGTTGCATATAACAACAATCATCTAAGTGACCAAATTTTATTTGTTTTAATCCTATTAATGCTCTATTCTGATATCAAGAACTGCTTGCCTTAAATGTCCTTTTCTTTTACTTCTACTGACTGACAGTATTTCTGGCTTTGCAGTATCTTTGTTATTGCTATACATTTTGTAGTGAAAGAGATAATCAGGTACCCCGGAAAAAAGTTTGTGTTTTGTGTGCGATCTGCCGAAGAAGGATTACCAAAAAGTAGTCATCAAAAATCTTATAGCGAAGAAAACGGCGATTTACCTTGTCAACCCAAGCGACGGCGCGTCGCGTGTATTCTGTGACGGAAAAAGAAACAAGTCCGTCGCAGGAGTCGCTATAAGAGTATATTGATATGCAAATTACGGAGCATCCTATCCCATCTGTTGATGAATGAAAAAAATAGGTTCTGCCGATAAAAGCAGTTGGTGTTCTCGATTTGGAGGAAGGAAAATTCGGGCATTTTTGGCTATGGCGTTTGTTGGAGAGTGAGTTATTTTCCTGACTGGTTACACGCATTGTGATTTAAGATAGTACTGGCGAATCGAGTTTTCAGCATTTCTTTCTGCCCCCGATACTCGAGTCTGGACTTAGTGATTTTAATTTGTGTTGTGAAAGTAATCTGCGACAAATTTGCTTTGAGAACACTTACACTTACACATTTATATATGTAGATAGAAACGGGCCCGTTAAACCTCCAATTGGTGTATTTGAATAATAGTTAATTGGTGACTGGTGGTAGATCCTTCTGAAGTGAGTGGAATTGTTCAGATGAGCTCTTCACTATGGTACCTAGGCTTTTTTGAATTTAAGCACAGTACTAGACTGGTGTACAGATCATCAATTTACAGTTAAGCTGGTTAGTAAATTCTGTAAATTCTATGTTAAGTTTCTTTTCTCACACTTCTTGCTTGTGGAACTCCCTTCTGGTTCCATGCTTTCCAGCAAACTTTAATCTGCAAAAATTTTAAATGCAGTGTCAATCGCTATTACTCTCCCTGCTCATTATTAATGCTTCTGTTCCTAAATCTTTTGCATCTTGTAACCCCTTGTGTCTTAGTGGCTTTACTGCCTTGCATAGAGTGATACAGGTTTAAAAAAGAAAAAAAATTCTAATTTTTGGGTTGCTTACTTTGCTTTTATTTTCTTTGAGGACTCTTGAAAATTAGAATAGAACAATCTGATTAGTTCAGTATCTTCCTCTTTGTTGAGTGATATGGTTTTCTTTTAACTCTGTATGGAACAGATTTGGTTAGACTTATTTTGGAATTTACAACAATGAGGGCGTGAGTGTTGCTGCTTTATGTATGTGTGTAACTCATATCATAAAGGAAAGCAAGAAGAAAGACCTAACTATTAATTGTAAGACAATGCAGCAAAATGAGTCAGCCAAAACTGAGCTACATATTGGGGATGTCAAAATCAAGCTTAACTGAGTAGTCTAAGAACAGATAAGTGTGAGTCAAAAATGTAAAGGTGCAGAAAAGTGAAAGATGCCTTTCAGAATCTAAGCTAAGTATTAAGATATCAGAAAATGTTCCTAGAAACAAGGAAAAGTGCTGAATCGCTATATCTATATATCTAATCTATATGTCGGTGAATAGTAGACAAACTCCTCAGATGAGGAAGAGACAATGAGATGATTCTATCAACAAATGTTAAGAATGCCATGAATTAGTTTCACACAGCCCACGTGGTGCTCTCACATACACACTACCACTAATCCTATGTTTGCCTCCTCTTCTCTCTCTCTCTTCTTCTTTTTTTTTTTTATCTCTAAACACATAAATATGTATAAAAATCCTCCATGTGGTGTTCATTTATTTTGAAAGTTTTCAAACTCCTCTCATCACCTGTCATAACTATCTCCCACTACATTAGCATGATGACTATTGTTTGACTACAAGGTATCTAAGATACTTATTTTGAATAACATGATCAATTACTTTAGTTGTATATCATGATTTGTAAAGATGTTGGTAATTGATGAGTTAAACATTTAAATAATTTTTTTTTTTTTTTTTTTTTTTTTAACATATTTGGATCCATAGTCTAGTCAATAAAAACTTGTCTAAACTATATATCCAAATACATAATAATAATAATAAAAAAAAAAAAAGTTGGAAATTTCAGCATCCCCCTCTCTTCTGTGCATGTGTAGTTACATCATTTTAGTCTGAAGTCCTAAAGGATGAAAAACATTGCACAAAAATGTTTTTCACTTAGTTGTTAATTTTTCTAACATTGTTTTGGTGTAAAAACAAAAAAAAAATACTGGTGGTTGGTGTCTAAACCAGCTCCCCTGTTACCTTTCTTGCTGGTGAGAAGTGGGGGTATATCACCCCCCCCACGGGGTAAAAAACAAGACCTGTCAAAGGGTGGATGAGCTTATAGAAACCAATAGCCAACACACACACACACACATATATATATATATATATATATATATATAATATAGGTTGGGGTCTTAAGCATTGAATGACAGCCTTTCTAGAGATGGTGTCTCAATAAAAAAAAAAAAACTGAAAAGATGTTTACTCAGACTATCATTACTCATTCCTCACCATTCAATCCTACTGAGAATGATGATATTCAGTCATCTCCCCACCCCACGAGGGCGTCATGTGGCGCAAGACCTTTTTAACGTGGGCTCAGCCAAAAATCTGCCCATTGAACCCGTATGAACGGGTTCAGGGTCGGTTTACCTCCCCGAAATGAATCTGCCCTTCGGCGTAGCTTCTTTCGTGTTCCTCCCCGCCCAAAGGAAGAGAGTTCAACTGGACTGCAAAACTTTCCTCTTTTCCCCAATTTATAGGCAGAAGTACACAAATGTATGCTGGGATTTTTTCCTAGCCAATAAAATTGGCTAGTTTTTGGTTTCATCTGACACAATTCTGGTCTGTCTTGTCTTGAAGTCAGAATGCTATGTTTGCTTGTCTGGACTTACCCCAATTCTTAGTTTGTGAATTTTTTGTCATATTAATTAAATCTTGACATTTAATTACTTTTTAAGTTTTTTTTTCCTTTTGTTTCAGATGGCCGATCTAAACTATCCAAAAGGTGACAAACCTGCTGAAGTAACTAATCAGGGTAAGATATTTTATTTAAACTTGTTTTGCTTAATTTTTTCATTTCTATTATACCTCATTGGGTCCTAAGACATATTTAATCAATTTACCAGTAGAATTTTTTAAAAAAATGGATAATTATTTAACCTATATTGTTCTGATTTCAGTATAAACTGATGTTGCCTTTTTGACTATAATTATGACATATCATGTTTGGGAAGTGAAAAATTCACTCTTTATCTGAAATCAAGAAAATATCTAATTGATTTGTCTGTTTAATGGCATATCAACTCCTTGTGGGTCATTTAATGCCAAAATTTAATTTAATTTTCTTGTGAGCTTAGAAGTAATAAAAATACAATATATATTATTCTGCTTTTGAATTTTGATTTTTGCAATTGAATACATGATAGATGATACTCAGCTTTTGTGCATATACATGTTTGTGTCACAATTACTAGAGCCTGTAATGTGTGTTTTACGCTGTAGTTTTGTTGAAGTTATATTTTGGAATACAGTTTGATTTAAGAAATTGTCCGATATTATATGGACTAATGTTATGAAAGTTCATGTTGGATGTTTGGTAGTATTGATTTGGGTGAGGTTGCTACAATTAGTATGTGGATAATTTTTACTATTTCATAGTGTTTTGTTTTTGTTAGGAGTAGGGGGTTCACAATTTGCCCTGGCACCCTAACAGGACAATTCAGGACCAGAAAAATACAATATTATTTTTTTTTTTTTTTTTTAACCAAGTAAAGTGAATATTTTTATTTTATTAAAAAATAAATTTCTTTACAATTTACTTTATTAAAAAATTTTAAAAAAATTATTCACTGATTAAGGTTTAATCCTTAATAAATTATTTTTATTCATTTATAAAAAATTTTTTTTTTTTTTTTTTTTTTTTTATGGTGCTGGGTTGTCTTGGCCCTGACTTGTCCCAGCACTCTGTTGGCAGTGTTGAGTTGGTCCTTCATGCTTAACAGGTACTACCACCCTGGGTCAGGACGGACCTGGGAACAACAGCAATTAAGAGGTGGTTCCATGTTCCTCAAAACTTCCAAGCCTTGCTGCTGGATGTAGTTTATCGACAAACCCAGGACTGAAGATATATGAACTTTAAGCAAAATATTCATAAAATGAGAAAGAAGTTGTCAGTTTAATTGAGGATATGGAGGGGACTATAAGAAGCAGTTATTTGTAGAAATGCAGGAAATATAATTTCTAATGTTCAGAGTTAGAGATTTTGGAAATTAGTAAATTTTTAACAATTACCAAAATATTGGTGTATTTACAGAAAATTATGAAAAACCCTAACCATAGACATTCATCGTTCCCCCCAAATCAATGCTCAACATATTTTTTATTAGGTGTGCTTCTACAAGTAATAACTTATAAGAACAACTTTTTTCTTTTTCATCATTTCACCCCAAGCAAGGTGATAATGCCACTAGGACTCAAGGTTTTACAGGGAGTGAAAGAGAATGAGAAGATTTTAGTGAGGAGAAAGGACAATAAAAGAACAGGTTTCAGGAAGACAGAAGATGGTGATAATGTCACTAGGATGCAAAGGTTTACAAGGAGTGGAAGATAATGAGAAGACTTTAGTGAGGAGAAAGGACAATAAAAGAACGGGTTTCAAGAAGACAGAAGATGGTGATAATGTCACTAGGATGCAAAGGGTTACAAGGAGTGGAAGATAATGAGAAAACTTTAATGAGGAAAAGAACCATAAAGAAACAGGATTCGGGAAGATAGAAGATGGCAAGTGATGATGCATTTTAATTTTTGAATATTGCAAGGAATCTAAAGAGTTCCATAGATGAGAAGTATGAGAAAAACTATTAGAATATTAATACTGATGGTTGTATCGACTAGTCCAACAGTAAGACCTGGTTACCAATTTAGTAGCATGCTTATATTCAAGCAATAGAGGTACTGAAAACAGCTCAACAGAAAAATTGCCATGTAAATAGTTGTAGAAAAGATAGAGGTAAGCCACATCCTGATGGTCAGAAAGTTATTCGCGTTGAGATACCAGGTTAGAATTGATTATGTTACAGACCCTTCTTTGAATTTTGCCAAAAATCTCAAGGTTTATAGTAGGAACGCCAGACCAAATATGGCACTAGTATTCAATGCATAGACAAATGGTAGATTTATAAATGTGCAAGTGGAATTCTGATGAGTAGAATAGTCTACCATGATGCAGTGAACCAACTTTCCTAGCAGTAGACATAGCAATTGATTCAATATAATGACTCCACTTTATGTTGGTAGAAAATGTGAGCCCAAGAAGGCTCTCCTGTGTTACTCTCCTGAAATTTGTCCTACATTTTCTGTTTTTAGTAATAAATGTTTGGTATTTTCTTACATTTTATGTAGTAGCTTCATAGCTCCTCTCACACAATGAGGTATGTTTTTTTTATATATATATATATATATATATATATATATATATATATATATATATATATATATACACACACACACACACACACACACACACACACACACACACACAGAGTTGTATGGATAATGAGTTTGCAACCCTGGGTTTCACACTTTTAGATCATCAGACAAACATATATCAGCATGGTTGTTGCTCATTTCTGTGAGGGTGTCTCACTGCACTTCCTTGGCCTAACATTTTCAATTGTCTTGAAGTGGAACAACTACATTAAATCAACAGCTGCATCTACTGCAAGGAAAGTTGGTTCACTGTGTTGTGCCAGAAGGTATTTCTCGTCAGAGTCCATCTTACAAATCTACCATTTATCCTTGCACTGAATACTGTTGCCAGATCTGGTCTGGCACCCTTGCTGTTCATCTCCAGGTTCTCGACAAAATCCAGAGAAGGATCTGTAATGTAATCGGTCCTGAATTGGGTTCACAACTTCAGACATTTACAGACGTGATGTAGCTTCCATCTGTCTTTTCTACAAATATTTTAATGGCTCTGACAAGCTTTTGTCACTGGTGCTCTGACTAAATGAATTTATGTGTGCTACTAGATCTAGATCCCCACCCCCACTTACTGTTAGAATAGTTAAATGTAACCACCACTTCTACTCCAACAGGTTCTTTCCTCATGCTTCCTGAGAATGGAACTCCCTTCCTCTCACTTGCTTCCCTGATAACTACAATCTTCAAAAATTTAAATGCTAAATCGCCATCTTCGGTTGCTTTGATCTCTGTCCTTTTTTTCCTTCCCTCGCCCCCCCCTCTTACACTCACTCTTTTCTCTCACTTTCACTCTCTGTAAGCCCCTGTGTGCTAGTGGTACTCTTGCTTTGCTTAGGGTGAAATGCTTAAAAATATATACAGTGACACGCATAAGTATTGGATACATGTTATTTTCTGTTATAACTGGTGAGTTACAAGTTATCCATGGTAGAGTGAATGGTAGCATGTACAAGAAGATTCTAAAGAACCTTCAGAAATCTGCAACTTTCTTTAGGACATGGTTGGAATTTCTCTTGATCCCAAACATACCGAAAACTTACAAAGGAATGGTTTGAAAATAATGGTATTAGTACTCTCAATTTAAAAGTCAGTCTCTTGAAATCCAATTGAGAATTTGTGAATACTTTAAAGGTTAAAGTTCATAAGCGGAATTCACAAAATATCAAGCAATTAGAGGAATTATGCAAGGAAGAATGGGGTAAAGTAATGGTGGATCAGTGTGGAAAACTTGTGGCCAACTATAGAAAGCAACTGGAAGCAGTGAAACAAAACAGAGGCTACATAACAAAATATTAAATCGATGTATCCAATACTTTTGCATAGGGTAATTTTGAACTTTGATAAAAAAAAAAAAAATGGATTCAACCATGTGTTTTTAATTTTCCTTCCACATACAACTAAAACAACTTTACGAGATATTACTTACCAAATATCAGGCAAAATGGCAAACATAAACTAGTTATAACAGAAAATAACATGTATCCAATGCTTATGTGTTTCACTGTATATAAAGAAGATATAAGAAACAGTAGATATTTTTATATGTAGTGCTCAGTATTAAAATAATATTAAAAATAGAGCATTTATGATATAGGAAAAGATTACTTAATATTTTTAATTTTATCCTGACATAGATGTTTCTTGGCAAAAATTTCCAATCTTTAATTTTCCAATTTTATATATGTATGTAAGTCAGTGAAAATTTCTTAATTTTTTTATTCTATCCAATGTTGATTGTTTTGAACAGATTGAAAAGCTAAGACATTGCCCCTTGGCTTTTTTAGAACTTGGATTATTGTTAGATATTGGCTAAATTAAAAAAAATAGCACCTTTACAAAATTCAGCTGTGAAGAAATAAATGCTCCTTGCAGATGTTTTTATGAAAGTTGAATTGCTGCTGTTGACGCATATATATAATTTTTTTTAATTGGTATTACCTAATGCAAGGCAGTAAAGCCACTAACACACAAGGGGATACAGTTTGGACGAATTAGTAACAGAAACACTAATAATGAGTAGAAAGAATCATCAGGAGGACAGTTGATATCGATCAACATTGCATTTAAATTTTTGCAAATTGAAGTTGGCTAGAAAGCATGGAGTCAGAAGGGAGTTCCACAAGTGAGATGTGTGAGAAAAGAAACTGTTAGCATAAAACTTACAGCTACATCTAGTTGGTTCAACTATAAATTGATGAGGTCTCGATGCGAGTCTAGTACTGTGCTTAAATTAAAAAAGTCTAAGTACCATAGTGAAGAGCTCATCCGAACAATTACCATGAAAGGATTGTAGAAAAGGCACAGAGATGCAACCTTATGGCGGTGGGAAAGTGACTGAAGTAGAGCTGCCAGATCAGGACCAATATGCTGATTTTTTTTTTTTTTTTTTTTTTTTTTTTTTTTTGTATCTTATCAAGGAGCTTAAGGTAAATAACAGGGGCACCAGACCATATGTGGTAGCAATATTCTAAGCATGAACAAATGGTAGACTTATAGATATGTAAGATAGATTCTGGAGAGAAAAATTGTCTTGCATAAAACTGAACTGACGTTTTTACCTACTGACCTAGCAGTGGATTCAATATAGTCTTTCCACTTCATGTCGGCTGAGAACATGAGCCTGAGAAGGTACAATGAGCCACTTTCCTGGAGGTTAGCATCAGCCATGCTGATGGAAGGCAGTGAGGGGTCTCTCAGATGATTAGTGGAGAGAAGTTTTATTTTGGAGGTGTTAAAATTAATGAGCTATCCTTAGCCTCAGTTGAGGCTGCTGTTTTGACCTTGATGAACTGATCAGCCTTACTATCGAGGCAGGAGTAAATGGTTGTGTCACCAGCATAGATACCAAGTTGAAAGCTGATATCATTGTGAAGGTCATTAATGAAAATTAAAAACTGAGTAGGACCAAGGATGGAGCTCTGGGGGATACCCGTATTAGTACAAATGGATCTAAACAAGTATCCGTTCAGGATAGCTTTCATTTCATGATTTGATAGGAAAGACTGGATCCATTCAAAAACTTTTCAACTTTTGGAAAAGACCTGAATGCCAGACCCTGCCAAAGGCTTTGGAAATGTCCAGTGCTACAGCTCAGGCTTCATTTTTTATCTAGAGCATGATAAACTCTTTCTACAATTATGTCAGCAGTTGGCCGGGAGAAATGAAAGCCATATTGTTTGTCTAAGAAAAGGCCCTGCGATTTGATATGAACCAATTCAGCATTGATTAGGGCCTCTAGGAATTTCCCAAAAAGAGGCAGAAGGCTAACAGGCTGATAGTTGGAAGGGTTAAACAGATCACCAGAGTTCTTAAAAACTAGAACAACAGATAACTTCCAGCAAGCAGGAAAGCAGTAGACAGCGAGGTATTTATTATACAGTTTAGAGAGAATAGGAGCCAGTTCATGAGCACACTTCTTAATGACTATTACAGGGATACTATCTGGTCCACATGCTTTGTAGGGATCTAGGTTAGAGATGATAGCAGGAACCATTGAAGGGGGGGGTATAAATATATCACTCAACAGACTTAGCTCTAAGTGGGAAGTTAGGCAAGGCAGGGATACTCCAGATTAGTCAAGAGTAGTGTTTGAGGAGAATTTGTGAGCAAAGCATTCAGCTTTGTCAGCAGAGGATAACACCTAAAATCGATTGAAGAGGCTGGGAATAGACCTTATACTTATTTAATGTCCTATTACAGAGCTGCAGGTAAACAAAGTTGTTTGAGGCTATGTAGTGCCTCATTTTCTTGGCAAATAGGGATTTATCTCCTTCAAAGAGTTACTTTTATTATGAGCAGCAATAAGAGCTGTCATGCTGGTATAGCTGAGAATAGTTGTTTCTGTGTGCAATAGTGGCCAAGAATGCTAGTGTGAACTGTGGTGAAGATTGAGATTTCACCTGGTATTTCTGAGAAGGGATGAAAGCATCCATGCTGGCTTTGACCCAAGAAGAAACCTCAATGGTGTAACTTTCAATTGGTAGATTAAAGATATCAATCGAAGGGGCATCCTGAAGAAAATCACGGAGTGAGTTCCAATCAGCATGCTGGGAACGGAAAGTGGTCTTACGAATGTGGATTCTTGTTTAATAGATCATTGGGATGAAATATCAATAACTATCACAGAGTGGTCCAAGTTAACAAGAAGGCAGTATTGCGAAGCTCAGTAAGAGTGAGGAGAAGAGGTAAGAAATAGAGAAGCTTATTGCTTGGTTTTGCTAATAGGGAAGTCTAAGATTTGAGAGATTGGACAGTGAAAAAATTTAATGTCTGAGTACTGGCAACATCAGTAAATATATGCCCATCTTCAAAATATTTGTGGAAAATATGACTATGATAGACTTCTCCACATGCCAAAAACTTAGAAATAAGCGATGTGTTAATAATAAAAAAAGAAACCAGCTGTTAATAATATCACATGTACCCAGTCACAATGTGTTGATTGTGTTTAGAAATTCCTCTCTCCATATATATATATATATATATATAAGAAATACGCAGCTCTTAAAAAAGAGTCAGCAGTGACAGCACACCAGAAAGAAAAGTGGTAGGTCTTTTCTAAACAAAGAATCCCCTTTCAGGTCTACACAGTCTGACCACTACTATAAGTTTCATGCCTTTAAGTAATTGTCAGGTGGTTGTCAGCTGTAATGCAAATAAAATGCACTTTTGGAGCACCAATGAGATATTTTTAATTTTTTTTGTGGTGGAGGAATTGTGCTTATGGCATTATTTTTGAACTTGGCTGGATGGGTGCTTTCCCCCTCCTCTGGGTGAAACTGGCTGGATTGTGCCTGGTGCATGAACACCATTCATTTTTTTTTTTTTTTTTTTTTTTTTTTTTTTGCATTGCAGTTGCTGACAGGCATGAAACTTAAAGTAGTGGTTGGAGTGTTTACACCTGAGAGGTGATTCTTTGTTTTTGTTTATATATATATATATATATATATATATATATATATATATATATATATATATATAATGCAAAAAAAAAAAATCTTGGTAATGGCTAATAGATTAGCTGAAAATGGTTTGATCTACAGATCATTTGGGTAGTTTTACACACTGTCCAGAAAAGAAATCTCTTGTATGAAAGCAAAAAAAAGTTGAAAAAAAAGCTTAAGTGCAGTGCCTTGTCAGTTTTCACTGAAACTTGTATAAAAGATGGATTGCTGGTCAAATTCACAAACTATCAATTCATAAAAGAAATAAATGAATGAAAGAAGAAAATGCAAAGTTGATAAATATAACCTTAATTAAGCAAAAACAGAAAGTAAATATAAAACAAGTGCTCTTTAGGATAGTTGTACAAATAGATATTTTAAAGATTGTCATAGCCAGGGGGTATACTGGGAACAAGCTCTCACTATTCAAAAAATGCTCTCATGTCATATATCTCAAATAGACTGACAACTAAATCCAGCTCGGAGCTGGATAAGTGATAAAGAAGGACAATTGGTGTCTCATCACCATCTGCTTTGGGTAGATGGAGCTCATCAGCCCAACCAAGGGAAAGGTAAGCTTGATTTTAAAACTCTGTTCCCTTGCAGCTGTATCCAAATCTGGAAGGATCTACAGAAGTAAATCTGGAGTGGAACCCCGAAAAACATCTAGCAACTCCTGCAGCCAATGCCCTGTATTCCATTGAATATTAGCAGCATGTTGAGAGAGGCAGCAATGTGGTCTGGGCAGTGCATGACTTCCATATACACAATACCTCATCCTGGGATTGAACTCACAATTACTGTGTCACGAAATTGATGAACCAACACTTTAATCCTCTAAATACAAGATGATAATCACTAAATCCCATAAGACAATTCTCTAGAGAGAACTTGGAGCCTTAAACCTAATCTGCCTGCAGATGAGTGCTGCAGCTAGTTGTCATACTTGACTGTACTCATTGAAGCTTTTGTCTTTTGTTACTACTGCTGTTGTTGAAGACTGTCATTTTTTTTTCTTTATTAGCAGCTCCCATATTGTATTTATTTTTATACTAAGCTTACTAAAGAAGTCCCCATTGCCTATCTGCTGATTTTTTTTAACTGTTCAGTGTTCTTCCTTCCAGTATTTTCACTTCATTCCACAGAGCCTGATTGTTACCCTTTTCCCTCTATACATGATCAATTCCTGGCAGTGTACTTGGACTCGGGGGAAAACAGGGCAAGCAATAACTGAGCAGTACTAAAAATAAGAACTAGATGCGATATCACTAGACATCGCCAGTGTAACAATAAGAGTCTGCTCCCTCCCCCAGATTAAGGGTTCAGTTCAAAATTCTTTATAGATTACCCAAGTTGATATACACCTGATGATGTGCCAATGGTTGAAACAGTGTGATAACAACAAAAATAAGGACAGTTATTTCTTTTGCTAGTTCCCAAACTGCATGAATTTAAACGTGCTATTAGGTTGGCATCTCAGTCCCACATTTTCACTGTTGAAACAGTTAAATGCAGCCGTCTCTTCTACTCCAAAAGCTCCATGTCTTGCACCTCCTGTCTGTGCAACTCCCTTCCTCTTGCTTGCTTTCCTGATAGCTATAATCTCCAACTATTCAAATGCAATGTCAATTGACATCTCCAGATGCCTTGATCTATTCTCCATCCTTCTCTTCATCTTTTCCTCTATCACACCTCTTTACTCTTGCTCCTACTCTTTGTAATGCCTTGCTTGCGGTGAAAAGCTTAAAAAAATTGTCCACATGTAAATAATGATAACTTTTCATCTCAGAAATACACACACAAATTAAACTGGCATAGATTTCAGTTTCATGAGATCCAAGAAATGTCTGTACAACTAATGTGAATGAATCCCATGCCACCAGCTTGAGTTGATACCAATGTATTATTAATATCTACTTTTAATATATGCATATGTATATGCCCACATCTCAAAAACCCAATATTTGTTGATCAATGTTATATATTTATGAATATAAGCAAGTTCCAAATATAAATTAGTATGTTGCGGGAACAATAAGAAGAATGAGATATTAGAATAATTTATGTTTATTTTCTAGGTGACATTTATTCTAAACAAGGTAATCCAATGTGTTGTAAATTTCTTTAACATCATCGAAAACTTTAATTTCTGATTTTGGCAAATATCTTAATTTTTTTCCTCTCCAGTTAGTATCTGCATTGAATGGTTACACAATGAGGCATCGCAAAATAACAGCTCTCTTGGATTGACTTCATCTGACTTCTCTGCCAGGAAAATTGTTGAGATTTCTAAAGATGGTAAATTAAAAGGGTCTCAAGATCTCCTTAATATTGATAAGAGTGTAAGTTTATTTTTCCCCTCTTTTTCTTGTATATATAATATTGTACATTAAGTGCTGGTGTTAATAAAATAATGTTGGATGTAAAATAACAGAGCTATAAATTACCATATTTTCTGGCTTACAAGACATGTTTTTTTTTTTTTTTTTTTTTTTTCCTGAAAATACATGTGCATCTTCTAGATGAATGTTAGGTAATGCCCAAGCTTCAGTAAGCTTGGACGGTCACCTAATTGGCTTGACTGATAGGGACGTGGATTTGTATGTTGAGTCATTACACTATAATGTTAGCTGTCTATCTAATTTAGCCTTTTATATGATGTAACCTCAGTACTTAGCTGTTACAAGTATTTCCAAAACTATAAACCCTCCTGGATCTGAGCCACAAGCTTAAAGATGCTCTGTTTATTAGCAATGGTGAGAGCCTTTCTGCTCTTGACTAGTATGCCATTGCCATACAAACAAAATCGGACGAGTGATTAATGGAAACAATATGTGGTA